>NEWO01001430.1:2527-17761 GCA_003013225.1 Phalaenopsis aphrodite | reverse complement strand
TTAATTTATGCAAATAATATATATAAACTTCAAAAATATGGATATTTGTCTAGAAATATCATCTGACTTTGGAAAAATCAAAGGATGTTCCCTAAGATAGAGGCAACAATATGCCAAAATTTCAAGCTATGGTGATATGTCTACATGCATGGAGAATTAAAAGACTCAAAATCATATTTAATTAATTAAAATTAAATATGCATCAAACAAACTAAAAATTATTTCCATATTATTCTCTTATGTTCACTGAGCAAAAGGGTGATTTTATTTTATTTTTGTGATTTTTCTACACTAAGATATGAATTTTTAAAGTTAGGGCTATTTATTTAAATAAAAAATACCCTATTTATCTATTTAAAAGTGTGGCGCTGACTAGATCCTAAGCAGCTCCGAAACTCCACGCGGTGAGCTCCCATTCGGTGTCGTCATCGATCTCAGCACTGACTCGGCACGCGGTTCACGTATGAAGGCGTTGTCCGGCTAGATCTCATTTGTTGATGAGATAAACGTGCGATCAGACGGCTCCGCGTCATCATCCCCAATGCCTTAGCCTGAGAGTCATCCATTTTCAAAGCTTATGATCTCACTCATTTCATAACCAAATTAGGTGTGGTTTGTTTCTAAATGTTGTTCTAAGTGTGACGAACACATCCATATAGTAATCATGCAATTAAATTAGCTCTAATCAAATGGAGGATTAAAATAAGCTCTGGAGGAGGAGAAGTTCAATACCTTTGCTCTGAGAAGGGAAGCTTTGATTAGAGGTTCTCGGCACATTCGTGGAGGTCCAAGGAGGCTAGGGATTAAGCCTTTTCCTGTGGTGAAAGGCCTAGGTATAAATTCGACCAAGCTCGATTTCAGGTGTTGGTCTAGAGCTATACTAGGGGCTCTGTATGAGGTAGATTTAATGGGGGCTTCTTCTTCTTTCACTGTGTTGAAGGTGTGGGTGAGTTTAATTTGATTTTGGTGGAGTGTAGAGGTGTGGAGAGCTCTGTCCTGTCTCCGGTAAGGTTTTGAGCTCAAAAATTGAACTCCAGCAAAGGGATTCAAAGCAATGTGGTGGTAGGGTTCCACTAAGGAGGTCTCAAAGAGGCTCTAAGAGTAATTTGGAGTCCTCTCTTTGAAAAATATTTACCACACCCCCTAGGGTCGTGGAGGTGAACTTTTAATAAAATGGGCTTTTGGGTGGCTGTCATGGCCAATTAGGGGGTGAAAATGCTTGCATAGGTGGAGGGCAGAGAGGCTCTAACATTTAATTTGAATGATGTGGCCTATAGGTTTAAATTGGGTTTGATTCCATGGGGTGGATCTCGGTTTGGACATTTTTCGGCCACTAGGTCGGCCGTCCAGGCCAGGGGAGGTAGCTAGGAGGTCAGGTGAGCCAGGGGAATATGTCACAACCATTAAATGGGTTAGTGTTTAGTTTTGGCAAAAATATCCTTAGCTTAAGCAAATATGGAATGAAATCCCTTGATTTGTGGATACCTTGGTCCATGGCTCATTTTGGTTCCATGGGGTTTGGCTTGGTCAAGAGGGTCCAAAATTTGGCTGTAGTGGCTTTGCCTTGACAAATTTGACAAGTCTAGGTCAATTTTTGTGCATGGGTCCAAGTGAGTGCAAATGACCAAGACTTGGGTTTAGTCTAGGCTAGCCATGTTAATTGGCCTAATTGATTGATGCATTTGAAAACATATGATTATAATGAACTTTTTTTTTGTGAAGGATTGAAAGGATTTGAGTTCAATTGGATGGTCAATTTGAAGTATTTTTGAATTTTGGTCAATTTGGTCATGTTGGGCTAGTTTTTGGTCTAGATTGGGCTAGGCAAAATAATATGATATAAAATAATGTGTCATCAAGAAATTTTTATCATCATGTATGAATCCGATGCATTTTTAGTAAGAAACATTCCAAATTCCAACTCAAAAACATCTGAACCCTGATTTTAACAAATTTGATGCATTTGATACATATAATTGTAATGAACATTTTTTTTGTGAAGGATTGAAAGGATTTTGAGTTCAATTGGAGGGTCAATTTAAAGGATTTTTGAATTTTGGTCAATTTGGGAATGTTGGGCTAGGCTTGGGTCTAGATTGGGCTAAGCGTGAGCTAAGTCCAAATTGATTGTTGATAATGGTCAATAGGAATATGATTAAAAGTATTTAACATGAATTGGGTGCCAATTTTGGGGTTAAGGCAATCAATTTGGTGAAATTTGGAGGAATAGCCAATTTGGGGCAAAATTTGGGGCTTTTAACTTAGGTTGAAATTAAATTAAATTGAGACTTTACCAAGGCCAATTGAAGGTCAAGTTTGATGTTTACGAATGTTATGAAGTGTTGTCAACATAAATTGTGGCAAATTGAGTGGGCTATGGGTTTAATTAGGTGAGATTAGGTCATGTGGCCAAAATTGGGGCTTTGATCTAAATCAAAATTGGGCTCAAAGAATGAGCCAATTAAGCTTGAATTTGGTTTAAATTGGTCACATGGAAGGTGAATTTAAGTTTAGGATTGAAATTGGGGGAAATTGGGACCAATTTGATGGACATTTGAAGTGGACTTGGGGAGATTAAGCCTTTTAAGGGCAATTTGTGGGTTTTGGACAAAGATGGTCAAATTGGTCAAATTGGGTCATATGGTAGTTGAGAAAAATGAAATTAAGAATATTTGGAAGGTGTTGGAAATTTTTAGGTTTTTTTGGGTATTTTTGGAATTTTGGGCTAAGGAGGGGCATTTTGGAAATTTGGCAATTTTTTGTGATTTTGTGCAATTTGGGTATTTTCAAAAGGTTTCAAATGATTTTTGAATGAATTTGGGTATTTTGGGTAAATTTGGGAATTTTGGCCAAATTTAAGGTTTCAAGGCTATTTAGGTAATTTGGGGGAGTTTAGGGGCAAAAGGCCAAGTTGCGTATCTTTAGTAAAATTGGGGAGCTAACCACCATAAATAAGCCATGGACCAATAGAAACCCCATTTGGGTCCTCTATTACTGGTCTTAGCTAAACCCTAGCCTAGGGCCAGTGGGTTTAGGGGACCATCTCATGAGTCTCCCAAAGGATTAAAGGATCAAAGTCAAGAAATTTTGGATTTAGGGTACTTAGTGATTGTGAGTGAGGTGATTGTAGTGAGTGCCTTAGCTCTAGACCAACACCAAGGGTCAACCCTAAGGTCAAACAGTCCTATTGAAACTCTCCTTGAGCTCCCTCATAATGGCCCCACCTACTAAGTGCTAGAGGTTAGGACCAATATGTAGAGCTTCAAGTTGAGTAAAGAAGAGTTTAGAATTTCTAATGCTGAGTGTTCCTTTTCTAGTTTTCTAGGAATAGTCAATAGAAAAGTCGTATGGCTAGACCCTAGGCTACTAAAGAGGAAGAACTAGACCTCAACCAAAAGTGAGGTCAACACAACCCTAGAAGACATTCTCCAAGCCCTTGACTTTTCTCTCTTTATCTCTCCCTCTTGTTTCTCACGCCACCTATCTTTTTTGCCCCCCCCCCTTTAGAAGTTTTTTTTCAACTCTATTTTATTTTGGGCTGCCTCCTCTGAAAAGAGTTTCAATTTCCCTCCAAAATTCAGAAGTCAAACCTTTGAATTCAAAAGATGTGCCTCTTTGATACATGAGTCAAATCCCTTCAAATTTAAACCTTCCAAAGTGTCTAGATGCATCGAATCACTCAATGGGGTGTTTAGAACAAGTGTCCCTTTGAAAATTTGTGTAAATTTTGTTTTGAACTGCCTTAATTTGAAAAATGTGCACCTAGCGCATCATGTGCTGATCTGGCTCTAGATTTTGGCGCATGATGTGCCAAACCCCAAAATTTGTTATTTTTGTTCCAATTTTTGCTTCTTTTGTTATTTTTGCTCCAAATGCTTAAAAATGGTATACCTGCAACAAAAACACAAAAATACCTTTCTTTAAAGTGCAATATCACTAAAAATATGAATAAAAAGGGTACTTGAAACAATATATTATTTTTGTGTATCACTCTCCCATGAAATCAAATGTGATTCTCCCTATGTTGTAGAAATCATATCCCTTTTCAGAACATGTGTCTCTCAACAAGCTTTAACATTTCAATTGGCTTGATCGAAAAGTAAATGAAGATCGGAGTTCAAATCATCAGAAATTACTAACATTTAAAATCGTAGAAAACAAAATCAATTCTTCACAAAACCATATATCAAAGTAGGGAGAAGGATAAAGAAGACTACTTAGAATTCATGAGAAGGATACGACAAAACATGGATTTCATATGTAAAAATAAGTTTACAAAACAAAACAAATAAAAATACAACTTATCTCACAATCTTTCCCAAGCAAATCCCTAGAAGTTCTCTCCAAGCCTTTCTCTCTTTACAATCACTCCCAATTCTCTCTTAGAAGTGTAATAAAGAAGAAACCTCTCACCTTCCCTCTCCTCTTACAACCCTAGAAGAAAATCCCCTCTTCCCTCTCTCCCTCATGCCAAATTTCTCTCTCTCCCTTTCTCGTTCCCCCCAAAAACTCCTCTCTCAACTCTTTAAAATCTTCTTCTTTTATTTGGGGGTACCTCCTCTTGAAAAGAGTTTAGCAATCCCTCCATAAGTTTCCACCAAAATTCAACTCTTATAAATTCAAAAGATGTGTCATTTGATCCAAGAGAAATATCTCTTCATAAAAGAACCTTCCAAAGTGTCTAGATGCATTGAAAAACTCTAAGAGGTGTGTAGAACAAGTGTTCTTTTAAAATTTGCACGAAATTCATCTTGAACCACCTTAATTTACAAAAAGTCATCTTTAGGGCATCATGCATCGATCTTGCACATCTTGGGCTAGCTCTCTGGTGTTCTTACTCCAAATTTCGACATTTTTGCTATTTTTGCTCCAAATACCTAAAAATGATATACCTTCAACAAAAACATGAAAATACCCTTCTTTAAAGTGCAATTTCACCAAAAATAAGCATTAAAATGTACTTAAAATAGTATATGATTTTGGTGTATCAAAATCCCCCAAACATAAATGTTACTTGTCCTCTAGTGACACTTTATTACAAAAAAGCATATGAATTAGGATAGAAATTTACTTTAACTTGTATAATTTTTTTTAATAAATAGAATAAAAAAATTTAAGAAAAACTTTAGTAACTTAGATTCAAACTCTAAGTCTATGAATTCTTAGTAATCAAATTTAAGATTTATGAATCTCTATTCATTTCAAGAAGAATTGCATTTTGTCATATTAACGACATTTAGAACATTCATATTAAAATAACTTCATGAAAACTTTTCTAGGAATGCTACTAAGGCTCCAATACAAGTTCAAAAAATGTAATAAAACTCCTTCCTTGAGTTCATTCAAGTGAAACCAATTTTTGATTAGGCATCTCCTCAAGCTTCTCCTCACTTATTTTTCTTTTCTTGTCTTTTCTTTGCTTTTATTTTTTCTTTTAGGATCTTTTCATTCCTTTCTTTTCTTTTTCTTTTTTTTCTTTTCTAAGTGAGGATTACTATATCTGGATATCCTTTAATAATTTTGAATTTCACTATTCTCTTGTTAAAGTCAAAACTCCATACTTTTCTTCATTTTATAAATTTATATCAGTTTATGATTTTTCATAAATTCTCTTTCCTTTCTCCTTACATGAAACTCTAAAATTCTTAGCACTTCAAAAATACAATTTTCTTTACTTTAAATAGAAAAACATAGTCTTATCCTATCATACCAAATATCTTTAACTTTAGAATTGACCTTCATTATTAAAAACTTTTAACCTAAATTTACCACAATATTTATAAATAGAAGTATAGTCATTTAAAGTTAAATTTCATATCCCAGGACATGTTAACTTAATTTTAAAAACAAATTTAATTGAAGAAAAATAAAATTTATTTTACTTCTTTTCAAAATAAATTTTTCTTTCCCCCAAACTTAAGTTTTTAAGTGATTTTTAAAAATATTTTTAGTATAAAATTTAGTAGGTGAAAGAAAACGGCAAATGCATGAAAATAAAAATTGATATGTAGAGGATTCCTTACTATGAAACTGGGCTCTAGTATACTGCAGGTATTAATTGTAAAACTACATACAGGCTTTAAAGCATTAAATAAAACGTAATATATTCTAAAAAATTTGCTGAGAATTAAAAATAGAAATACAAAAACTAAAAAACTAAACTAAAAATACTAAAAAAGTAGAAAAAGTGAAAGTCTACAGTTACTATTACAATTTCAGTTCACAACACAACATAAACGTTTATACTACAATAATTTTTCAAATGAAAGTACAACACACTACAAATACAAAACAACAATCAAGCATCAAAGCAAACTAAACTACACTCATTAAAATAAATCCTCATCTCCTTCCTCATCATCAGATTCTTCTTCTTCTTCTGCATCTTCATTTCAAATAGGAGCATAGGGAGTGAAACTAGGGCAAGCAGAAAAGTTCACATTAGGTTCACCTCTAAGATGTCTCACCATATCATTTTCAAAATCGATATCATGTTGAACTCTCCTATGTTGATATACAACATTATAAGCATTCTTTGCTTCTACCTCTCCTAACTGAGTTTGAAAATTAATTATGTCCATTTGCTGAATCATGAGTTGGTCCATATTACCTTCAAGTGATGCAGATTGATAGGTAAACGCACCTACAGCAGATGTAGAGGGCCTACCCTTTTTTCCACCTCTAGATTCAACAAATGATTCCACTCTCTGAATCATATGTCTCCCAATCAGATTATGTGATATAATCTTTCTTTATTTCTATGGGATTCTACTCATGATTGTTCACATAGAGTGAAAATCATGGAAGGTTATCCCAAACCTCCAACTGTAGAACTCCCAGCTAACTGCGAGCATGTCGAACTATAAGTGGACCAACATCTATTGCTTTCATGTTCTGAATGCAATAGTTTAGTACAACTCTAACTTTTGTAATATCAGCCAAATGATTTATTACAATAGTCTGGGAGAAATGAAGTGGTGTCATACTTTTGACTGAATAGTCAACATGGAAGTAGGGAAGTTAACTATCTTGTCATTATTATTCTTCCACTCCCCTCTTCCATTAATCAAAAATGCAATCACTTCATCCAATGATGAATCAGTTATCACGAATGTAGCGTATTCATCGAAACATATGTTTCTCAGCCAATAAAAAGCATTGATCCTTTCAGCAATAAATTCAACATGCTTACCTCTCACAAAGACATGATCTTCAGTAGTAAATTTTAGGTTTATATAAAACTCATGAACAATCAGGACAATTGCTATGATAGTGAAGTAGTAGAATCTTTCTGAGTTTCTGGTGAGAATCAGTCTCTCGATCTCACAACCTGGATTTGCAAACACCTGTTCTTGGATCATTCTGTTTGTCCCCATTTGAGTATTATAATTGTGTTGGGCTTTGAAACTAAAAAATCTTTGTGCATCAAAATATTCGGAGGGCCTTCTTGTCTTAACTCGGGGAGTCATTTGAAAATTCTACAAAAAAATCCAAATAATTCCAAATAAACTGCTAAATAAAAAATCATCCTCAAGCAAGATCATTTGGTAATAAACTTTTCACCATGAGTTTTTTGCAAAGTTTTTCATAAAAATTCAAAATTTTGGATCTCCCAAATCCATCGTGAAAATAAAAATTTTTAAGTTAAAGTGATGCCCTTACTAAGTGAAGATGAAATCTCTAGTTTTTAGCCTTTGAATCCTTCTCTTACGCCCCACAATGTGATGCCCTAGATCAAAGACTTGAGGTAGGAGACAACTTTAGATACAAAAATGGAGTTTGTCCATGAAATTTTGCAGTTTTCTAGGCTATTTGGCATGTTCAGACATTTGGCGCATCATGCGCCAATCTGGAGCATCTTGCACTAGAACTTAAATTCATCATATTTCAATTTTTGTGAAAATCTGCTTCGTACCACTTTACGTCAACTTCTATTTAACTCAAATAAACCCTTTTAAGCATAACTAAACATCACACTAACACCAAACTTTCACAAACAATACAAAACTCACATTTATATATAAAAATCGCGCTATTACAAACTAACATTTTTCAAGCCAACAAACATCAAATTCAGTGTCTAAAGCAAACCAACATCCTAATAATGAAATCTAAACATCAAAATTCAAACCATAAACATAGATAGTTTTCAACAATAAAAAGTAAATGCAATCCAACACAACAAAATAACTAAAACAAATAGTACTAAACAGAAGTTCCGTGCATAAATTAAATTTAAACATCTTTATCACTATCATCCTCCTGGATATCTTCTATAGATTGGTGGTGCACATACATGTTGTAGAAGGGTCGATATGGAAATTCATCAGTTGAAATTTCCTCCTCAATCCAAGAATGTTTCTTGAACATACATATCAAACCATCTTCAATACGCTCAATATGTTCAAAATGTTCATTTAGTCTCCAATTCAGATGATCAAGCATTTCAGTAATATTCCCAATCACATGCATGAGATTATGCACCTTTTTTCAATCTTATTGATTTTCTTCAAAAGTGCACTCAAGTTATAGTAGGGCTGAACAGGTGAGATTCTTGATCCATCAACACATTCAAATCATTTTCATCTCTCATTCCAATACAATTGTAATAGACTTCTGGATCCATTGACTTCCAATTAAAAAACACTTTTTTCCACCTTTCATAAGGTGCTTGAGATTGACTGCACAGTAGGAAAATAGTGGATTTGTGTCCAAGTCCAATTGCAAATCCATTGACAATCAAACCCAAAACTGATTTCACAATAATAGCTCCAACAATAGCTATTTACACGATCGCGCGTCATGCAAATATAAACCCTAAATAATTAAAATGACATAATGAAACACCAAATAACTTCTTCTCAAAATTAAAGCCAAAAAAATAGGATAGCTGGAAATTCATTTGAGATTATTCTAAAAAATCTATGACATCCCCTAATTCTTCCTTCCTTTAGAACCCAAAATAAACTGTTCTTATTTTGAGTCGTTTCCACTTTACTTTCTTGTGTCATGAAATTCTTGAAAGTAAAACCACTGATCTTAATTAAGAGGATTCTTAGAAGACTTTGGTCATTTAAGATGTAAATAACTTAGAAACTTGCCTCTTTAAGGAACTTAAGAACCCAGCTTAATATAAACTCTATTTAATATTCCATGTTAATTAAGGGAACTTGTCGACTTATAAAAAAAATAGTTTCGTAGAACAAATGGATGTCATAAGTTCTATAGTTTATTTAATTAAGCCTCCCTATTTAAATGATGTGTCTACCCTTTCTGATAGACATATTGTTTGGTGGCAGTGTTAGTTTAATACAAACTATTGAATATATGATATCAAATTGGTCTTGTATTTTTTAATTAAAACATTACTTTCAAAACTTAAAATATTATTTTCTAAAATCACACACACACACACACACACACACACACATATATATATATATATATATAATTTAAATTACTTAAAAAAATAAAATAATATAATAATGGCCGACAATTTCTAGTGGCTCCGCTGGGGATAGGTTCCTCTCTCCTTCAACGATCAGATGGCTTTGCTTTCATAAGTAGGTAGTACATCCATGTCCCTCGAGGACCAAGCTACCATTCTTCTGTTGGCATACATCGCTCATTTATGCCTTGAACGGGTATAGTCAACTCCTCTTAGATTCTGGAGCCACTATTTAAACATCCCTAAAAAGAGAGGTTCTGAGATCCTTTCGCCTCCCAAAAATGCCCCCAATAGGTGTGTTACTATTGAAGTGAATTTGATGTGAAATCAATCTCCTCTAAATCTTAGATCTAGTCTCACACTTCATTCCTCTTTGGGTTTGACTTGTTGCAAATAGGTCAAATTGAAATTTCACTCTAACAACCTTTCAATAAACTCTAAACAAAACAAAATTTTGTCAAAATTTTAAATCAAAATAAAACTTCCAATAATAAAACAAAACACAAAATTTTGAAATAAAAAAAAATCAAATTATTAAATTTCAAAGGTTGTCCAGCTTACAAGACAAGTGTGTTAACTTAATTACCTCTATTGAAACTGCAAGGCACGGGACTTCGCTGACTTTCAAAAATTATTCAAATGTAAGGGACAATGTCTTCGCCAAAGTTGATCTTTTCTTTTACCACCGGAGTAGAGATTGTTATCAACAGGAACAAGCTGCCTGACTCGGCAATTAATAATCTTACACAATGGTTCAATGATATTGGAACCAATTTTGGGGAAGTGGCCATCGTAGTAATGAAGCTTGATATGAACGAATTTCTTAAGCCTATTGTGGAGTTCAATTTGAAGCCTGCTACAGAATTCTCCCCTCTGAAGAGAACGTTTAAAAAAAATTCTTCTATTGTTGTAGTGTTTGCCGCTAGGGAAGTTATGATTGCTCTCGGGACTATTTCTTCTCTTACTGCTGGATGCACCACCATTTTAGCAGTTGCTCCTCCAATTAAAGGAAAAGAAATTCTATATGAGGAAGAGTTAGTTGACGTTTATACCCCACCATTTTTTTAATTCAAGATTGGTTCCAATTCAAAGACCGTGAAACTGATGAAGGCACTGAAAGCCAAGCAGCCGCTACAACCCCGCCAACATCCACAATAGTTCGAGCAACAATCAGCTCAACAAAAACTATATCTTATTGATAGAGAGTCATCTGCAATAATGACACAATGATTAAGCAATGTATAACTATTCAAAGAAGAATTAGTGTTGACGATGTTTCACAACTTGATAAGGAAACCGGAATTCAGACTACCAGCATCGAAAAACACAGAGGAGATCGGCAGGAAAGATCATCTTCAATATTGCCCATACCAGCAGTTGCTCAGCCACACCATAAAAAATTGCTTTAGCTTTAAGGATTGGCTTAAGAAGAATTTCAAAAGTGGAAATATAACGATAACGAAGGAATATCTAATAGAACCTGAAAAATATTTTTTAAATATGATTACAATTGATTTAATTAACTTCCACTCGATAAGATCTGTGCTCGAGGAAATAAGTGATGTTTCTCGAAAAGCTTTGGTTGACATTAAAGTTATCAAAGAAAATGCAATTGAGTCTGCCTTGGACAAGCTCTGAGTCAATATTACACAATTGTTTAAAGATCACATAAAAGATAGCCTAATAGATTACATGGAAGGTGATTTCAGAGAAATCAACGTCATCTTGAACCGGGCCATGTTATCTGTGTGCAATGTTCCATCTTCTAGGGAGGAGAATATCGCAGATAAATGGAAAAGGGCCATCCAACAAAGGGACGAATAAATCAATCGTCTTGAAATGAAAATTGAAGGAATGACAACTGTCATGATGACAATGCAAAGACAGTCACAATCACCGCAGATGGCACCTCCAAAGATAAACCAGCTGGAGACCATTCATGTTGTAGATGAAAGAAAAGAGTTCACCTCTGAAGAACAAATGAAGAAATATTCAATTCAAGGTCTGATACCAGAAGAAGACATTAAACAGATGGTTGAACAATAAGTGAGAGAAGCTCTTGATCAATCAAAAGAAGAGACATTAATTCTAAAGGGTAAGCCTTACCCAAAGGAGTTTGATGTCATCCAATACCTTAAGGGTTTCATATCACCCTTGTTCAAAACTTTTGATGGAACTGGAAACCCCCGATAGCATGTTGCAAACTTTCGAGCAAGTTGTTACAATGTGGGGGGTAGTGGTGCACTACTATTACGTCAGTTCGTGAATAGTCCTTCAAGGGTCGCTTTTGACTAGTAAGTAAAATTACCCAACACCTCGGTAAAGACATTTGTAGAAATGGAAAACCTTTTTGTCAAATAATTTGTCGGAGCTCAGTATCATGTAACCATTTGTGATCTCATGGTCGAGCAATAGAAACCGAGTGAGATTTTAGTAGATTATATTTTGTGATGAAGAAACCTCAGCATGAAGTGCGAAACACAGCTTCAAGAGTAACATGCAATTGAAATTATACTACAAAACTTCCACGGTCCAGTAGGTTTCTTACTCAAGGGACTTATGATCAAAACTTTTGAGAAGCAACTTAGCAAAGTCGCAATCTTGCAAAAGGATGTGAAATAACTTGAATTCTTAAAAAGGGCAGACAAGTCGAAGCCAGGGAAGACATCTAAAAGGAGATTAGAGACAGTGACGGTAGTTAACAGGGGTAGGCAACCAATGCAAATCCAAATTGAGCTGCCACGATCTACCAACATCAACAACAATGCAACCAGCAACCAATCGACAATCATCTTAGCAGAGGCATCACCGGATGAATGGAAGACAGGGTTAGTCAATGGCTGAACTTTTAAGAAAAGTATATCCCTTCAAGACAGAGGCAGTACCAAAGATGTTTCAGAATTTGATTAAGAAGCCCGGATTCAAATTGCTCGAGCCAAAAAAACCATTGGAAGTTAACAAGAAGAATCATCCCAACCATTTCCCATATCACAGAATTCTTGGGCACACCATTGAGGGTTGTATCAGCTTTAAAGAGTGGCTCGAGAAGAACTTCAAGAATGGGAGCAAAGTGATCTCATGAAGAATATTTTAAAAGAACCTAAAAGAGGTTTTATCAATATGATTTTGGTCAATCTATTTATTCGAACTGACTCCTATGCAACTAGCTATGATTGAAATGTGTCTTGACTAATATGGTACTACTACTATTATTGAAAGAGACATTACCAGGATTAAGGTTAGTACGTGTCATCCTTCTCAGCACAATGAATGAAAGAAAAGAAAAATTTTGTTGTGTCCAGAATTGTTCAATACTTTGAAAGCTCGTCATCCCAAGAGAAAAAAAATTTTGATATTTTGATAAGATTATGACTTCAGGAAGGAATGAAATTAATGCCCTAATAACTTGGTCCTCCCTTTAATGAATTTAGACTGGGTCCTAAGTAGATTTCAAAATAAATTAGTGTGATTGAAATACGAGCAATTGACCCGGGTTATCACAAACCTTTTAATTTTCTGCCAAGTGATTGGGTCTTGACTTTTGAATTAATTATAATATTCCAGAATTCGTAGTAAGAAATATTTGAGGATTAATATCCAGGGTAGTTTGGACATTCAAAATCCTTAAAAGAAATATGCTCCGCCAAATATAGTAATTCTTAGAAAACAAAAGGAGCAAAGAAAAAAATTGTGTGAAAGTCCAATGAAAAAAGCTTGCGGTGAGCATAAAATCAAAAATTTGTGTCTAAATTCGGACATTCAAAATCCTTAAATTATACTCTACCATATATAGTAATTATCAGCAAAGCAAGGGGAAAAGATACAAAAAAGGATTGTCTGAAATGCTTGATTCGAAAAATTAAAACAAAAGATAAGTGTCCCTGAGAAGAAGCTTGAGGTGGACATATGATCAAAAGTTGATGTCTAAAATCTCCCATAATTAATAAAACTTGAAGATTTTTCTTAAGAAAATTGTACTGATATTATACTCAGAAGAAAGTTAAGTGATCTCAAGCTTTGATCTGCAATTAATTGGCTCAAAATTATCTTTAGACAATGAAAAATATTTTTAATCACATGAGAAGAAATTCTGAAATTGTTTAGGCCCAGGAAGAAAGGACTGAAGAAATGATGATGATATTAGCAATTAATGAAAATTCTACTCTGAAGTCATATCCTTCAATGCCCAAAAAATACAACTCCAACGAAAATTTGAAGTACTTTAGAGCGATCTCTCAAGGACAACTTGAAAAAACTTTACATAATCAATGTAAAAGCAAACGACAACTACTACAAACAAAGCTATAAAGTTGTGGCCTCGTCAGTTATGGTTTTCGTATACATAACATATCATTAAAGGTACTTGAAAGAATGTAATTTTGATAGCACCTTAAAATGTGGGTTATTCTCTAAACACATGCCTTTAGTCAGCGGACGATACTTCAAGAAGTACTCTGCCTCGTGATGTTTTAGAGACAAAGGCTCGTTCTTAGAAGCTCGGATGCTGCACTTGTCTAAAACTTGGTCCAAATCCTAAAATAAATGCAACAAAATAAAACTCAACATCAAACAAAATAAAAGTGAACGTTAAAACAAAACTCTGCACCTCATAAATTTCTATAATTCTCTACACAGAGGTTTCAATAAAATTTAGCACTGCATTAACTTTTACAGATATTCTCAGCACTTCACAAAAATTTCCATGATCTCTGCACAAAAAAATCTCAGCAACATTTTCATAATCTCTGCATAAACTAAAACTCAGAAAAATTCCTCATGAGTCTCAGCAATTTTTTTTTTCAAAATCTCTTCACTCACGAATCTCTACAAAATTTTCATGATCTCTGCACAAACAAAGCTCAGCAAGATTCTTCATATTCTATTCATGATCTCTACATAAAATAAATCTCAGCGAATTTCCTTAAGGATCTCGACAAAATTCCTTATGAATCTCAGCAAAATTGCAAAATGTCTGCATTCATGATATCTCAGCAAATTTCTAATTTCACAGAATCTCAGTATTCAGGATAGGCCTCAATCCTACTCCCTTCTTAGTTGTCTCAGCATTCAGGATAAGCTTCAGTCTTGTTCCCTTCTCAGCAATCTCAGCATTTGGGATAGGTCTATGCCCTACTCCCTTCTCAGCAATCTCAGCATTCGGGATAGGCCTCTGATATGACATAGGCATAGACCTACTTCCTTCTCAATAATCTTATCATTTGGGATAGGCTTCCGCTCTACTCCCTTCTCATAAATCTCAGCATTCGTGATAGACTTTATTCATACTCCCTTCTCAACAAATCTCAGCAATTGGGATAGGCACAATCCTACTCCATTCTCAGCAATCTCGGCATTTGGGATAGGTGCAATCCTACTCCCTTCTCAGCACTCAACATTCGGGATAGGCCATGGCCCTACTCCTTTCTCAGCAATCTCAGCATTCGGAATAGGCCTTTGTCTTACTCCTTTTACAGCAATCTCAACATTCGGGATAGACCTCTGCCCTATGCCATTCTAAGTAATCTCAGCAATAGGGATAGGCTTCCACCCTACTCCCTTCTCAGCACTCATCATTTAGGATCAGTCTCCACACTACTCCCTTCTCAGCACTTAGCATTCAGGATAGGTCTTCGCCCTACTCCCTTTCACAACATAAAATTGAAATTGAAACTGAAATTGAAATTGAAATTCAAAGTGAAATCAAAGCACTCAACATTCAAGATAAGTCTTCGTCCAAGTCCCTTCTTAGCATTAAATCAAAAGACAAATCAAAATCTGACATAAAT
>NEWO01001428.1:86258-96841 GCA_003013225.1 Phalaenopsis aphrodite | reverse complement strand
TAGGCAAAGCATTATTATGGAGCAAAAACCACTATTCTGCCCTCACTGCAAGATGTTTGGGCATAATGTGGAAAAATGCTATAGGCTGCATCCACCATCTAGAAAAAAAACTTCGCAAGCTATGCCTACTAAGGGAGGGTCTGTTATACCTTTGGGAAAGGATAAAGGAAGAGCTAATGAATAGGAAGCATTTGAAGTCAGCAGAGAAACTGAAGTGGAAGTCTGTCCTAAGCTACCAAGTATTCTGGAAGAGGTCACTGAAAAAAATACTTCTGCTCTGAATGTTCATGAGCAGGTGGTGGAAGGCAGACAAGGAGACATTGAAAGAAGTCAACTTGATATCAATCCCCACAAAGTTGATAATTCCACAGTGGAATTAATAGCTGAGGTGCTTACTGAAGAATGACAAGTCCAAAGGAATAACAGGAAAAAGAAGGGGAAGATGGAACAGAAGCTGATGCAGGAAGCTCCCTCTTTGGAAGGAGCTAATCAGCTGATGGATTCTAGTCAGAGAACTAGAAGGAAAGGGAGAACCCTTTCACAATGATCATGTTTTTATGTTGGAATATTAGGGGTGTTACACACCCCAACTATCTCACAAGGCTGTTAAATCTTGTGAAAACATATAAAATTTGGTGCTTTGCTCTTTTGGAACCCATGGTTTGTAAGAACTCTACTAATATTATCAAAAAATTTCCCAAATTTTCTCACTTTGCTAACCATAATAATAAGATTTGGTTGTTTGCTAGAACTGAATTACAGTGGAATGTTGTTCTGATAGTCCCCAATATTTACATATTCAATTTACAGTAGGAGCTCATGTGGGTTATGCCACTTTTGTTTATGCCAGTTGTCTTCCAAGGAATCAAGAGTTGCTATGGATGGAGCTTTTTAACATCAGCCAGTCCATAAACTCATTATGGATTGTTGGGAGGGATTTCAATTGTATTACTTCACCTGGTGAAAAGAAAGGAGGGAGGCCTCCATCTCAAACTTCTATGTTTAAGTTCAATGAATTCCTTATAGATGCTTAGTTATTTGATTTGGGTTTTCATGGTCCTAATTATACTTGGAGAAGGCGTGTCTTGTGGGATAGACTTGATAGAATGTTGGGAAACTCTAAGTGGCTTCAAACCTTCCCTCATACAATCATCACTCACCTTGCCATGTCTGGGTCTGACCATAAACCCATTCTTTGCTCTATTCAAAATGCGTGAAGTCTGGTGGTTCTCCCTTCAGATTTCAGAACATGTGGACTCTTTATCCTAATTTCATCATGGAAGTTACAAATGCTTGGATCATCAATGAAGATTATGGGCCCTGGATGAATCTGTGGAAATTGCAAAAGAAGGTGGCCACCCATTTAAAGAATTGTATTTGGAATACTTTTGGAAATGTTAATGAAAACTTAAAAGCTGCTCAGAATCAGGTGATCAGTATAGAAGACGATTTCCAAAAGGGCTTAAAATCTGAGAGAGATCTACATAAAGCTAATGAAGAGCTTCTTGGACACATCACATATAATGAAGCCTTTTTGAAACAGAAAACTGCCATTACCAAGTTAATTGAAGGGGACAGAAACTCTGGTTTCTTTCATGCATGCATTAATTACAGGAGAAAATGCAATATGATTCTGGAGATTAAGAACTCTGAAGGGAAGAGATTAATTGAGGCTGATGACATTACTCAAGGTGCTGTCAAGTTTTTTCAACAGCTTTTTAATTCATACCCTTCAACTAGAACCAATGTTGATGCTAATTTATTTGGTGATTGTACTGATTATGTCAGTAGGCTGACCCTGGATCAAATCCCCTCTGAATTAGAAATTAGAGCTGCTCTTGATTCTATTGATGATGACAGAACTATAGGTCCAGATGGCTTCACTGCAAAGTTTTATAAAAGTTGTTGGCTTGTGGTTAAGGAAGACTTCATTTCTATTGTGCAAGAAATTTTCAGAGGAATCAATCCACCTAGATACTTTACCTCCTCAACTATTTTTTTGATTCTTAAGAACCAGATCAGAAATAATTGGGGAGATTTCAGGCCCATTAATTTAACTAATGTTATTACCAAGGTAATAAGAAAAATATTGGTCTTCAAAATTTAGCCACATCTTCAACATTTAATTTGATTTAACCAGATTGCCTTTGTTAAAGGAAGATCCATAGCTGATAACATATTACTTTGCCCAAGAGATGTTGCTAGATTTGGACAGGAAATGTAGGGGAGGTAATATTATCTATAAATTAGATATCAAGAAGGCTTATGACACTATCAACTAGAATTTCATCTTAGAAACTCTGGCTGCTAGGGGCTTTGCTGAGGGATTCATCTTGCTGATTAAAAGATGACTTCTTTGTAATAACCACTCTATGCTTATCAATGGTTCCTGTTATGGCTTCTTTTTTTGCATCAAGAGGGATCAAACAAGGGGACCCTTTGTCCCCTACAATTTTCATTTTGGCTATGGATTACTTCTCTAGGCTACTGAATCAAATGTTCTCAAGATCTCCCCATTTGTCTTTTCAACATAGATCAAATGATGATGTGATTATATTTTCCAAGGCCACTAAGAATGCTACTAAAATGTTTTATAAGGCCCTTATGCATTTCCAGCTTACCTCAGGTATGGAACTAAATATACCAAAATGCCAATTTTTTCCTAACACTAACATGTCTCAACAGATAAAACATTGGATGTCTAGCTATACTGGTTTTAACTTGTCTTCTTTGCCTATCAAGTATCTGGGTGTTCTTTTACTTGAGGGAAGAAACAAGCAGATACAATTCAATGAAGTCATTGATAAGATTAAAAATCAACTTCAATGCTGGACCAATTCATTCCTATCCAATGGAGGGAGGATCATTCTACTCAAAAGTATTTTTACTTCTCTTCCATCATATGCCCTCCAAATGTTTACAATGAAGAAAGAAACTCATCAACTGTTGGGGAGAATCTTTAATAAGTTCTTATGGGCTGGACAAAAGAAACAAGTACACTGGCTTCCTTGGCAAAGGTTATGTAAACCTTACTATGCTGGAGGCTTGAGATTTAAAGATTTTCATCACATGAGTTTCATTAATCTATGCAAACTTTGGATTAAATTTAGAGCACAAGAGAGTCTTTGGGCAGTGTTCATGAAGAGGAAATATTGTAGAACTGCACATCCAAGTCTTGTTAACAAAAAGCTGGGGATTCTAGACTTTGGGGAAAATTATTGGATGTCAGAGAGCAAGCTGAGGAGACTTTCATCTGGGAGTTGGGGGAAGGACAAATAAATTTTTGGTTAGATAGGTGGACTTGGAATGGTGAAAAATTAAAGGCTCAACCTCCAACCGAAATGTTCATGATATGGTTAAGGATTACTGGACTGAAAATCAGTGGAATTCCACACTACTGTCTAATATTCTGAACAATGAGCAGCTGCAACTTGTCCAACAAACATCTATCTATTCTGGACAAAGAGATAAAATTGTTACTAAAAAAGCCACTTCCCAGAAAGTTGCTGCTTATATCTATCAAAATTTCTTTCAATGGTCTTCTGTTCAATAGGGTACTGATGTTTGGGGGAAATATCTGACTACTTCCATTTCTTTCTTCAGCTGGAGACTATGGCAGTCTTTGCTCCCAACTGATGATATCCTGAAAATGAAAGGGCTGAGGGGACCTTCTTGTTGTCTTCTGTGTCATGAGGAAGAGGAGACTCTGGATCACCTCTTCTTTAAATGAATTTTCTCCCAAAAAGTCTGGACTGATTTTTTGACAAGCTTAAGAACTGATACACTCAATCTCAGCTGGAACAATTTCTATAGCTGCTCGAAAGAGTGGCAACAGGCTAAGTTACAGGTTATCCCTTGTGTTGTTGCTTGGTTTATTTGGATGTATAGGAATCAAGTTAAATTTGAGGATTCTCCACCTCTTGCTAAAGCTGTTCCTGCTCATTGTACATCCTACTTACAGAAAATAATTAAATATCACAACTTCCCTAATGTCTTCAGGTATTGTGTACCTCAGGGTACTAACCAGTATAGTTTCAAGCTCTCATTGATTGAGTGGGCTCCTCCTCCTGATGGTTGGATGAAAGCTAATACTGATGGTAGCTTTTTAAAAGGATCTGTTGGTTTTTGGGGCATTTTCAGAAACTCCCTAGGACAATATGTTCTTCATTTCTCCTCACCAACTTGAGCATTGGATGCATTAGAAGCTGAAATGATTGCAATTTATTGGGCTATTAAAATTGCAGTCCAATGTGATACTGGGCCTTTAATTATTAAAGCCAACTCCAGCACTTGCATCAAGATTTTGCAGAATGAGGAGGACCCCCCTTGGCACATTGGAAGATGGATAAGGAAAATGCAAATGGCTTTTGGTAGCTGCACAATGAAATTTCAGCACATCAACAGAAAAGGCAATGAGCTTGCACATCATTTGGCCACCTCTGGTAGATGCTCTGAATAAGTTATTGTGGCAAATATCCCACCTTCTTTAGCTTTTCTACTGCATGGGGATGATTTATGTCTCCTACATGTTCACACTTTATGAGGGTATATATATATATATATATATATATATATATATATATATATATATATATATATATATATATATATATATATATATATATATATATATATATATATATATATATATATATATATATATATCTGTGTGTGTGTGTGCGTGTGCAGATCTAACCTCAGTCATCAGCAAAACCATCAGCAAGATTATTGTGAGCAGGCTCCAACCTCACTTAGATAAGTTGATAAGTTCCAGCCAAACTGCTTTTATCAAGGGGAGATCCATCACTGACAACATCTTGCTTGCAATGGAGATGCTCCTAGATCTGGATAAGCAATGTAGGGGAGGGAACCTGATCTATAAACTGGACATCAAAAAGGCCTATGACACCATAAATTGGGATTTCATCCTAAGCATATTTTCTGCTAGAGGGTTTTTACCTGCTTTTTGCACGCTCTTCCAAAAATGGCTTCTTAATAACAAACACTCTATTATTATCAATCGACAAGCCTGAGGTTCTTTTTCTACTACTAGAGGACTAAAACAAGGAGACCCACTCTCCCCTACTATCTTCATCTTTGTCATTGATTACCTGTCTAGAATGTTAGATAAGTCTCTTTTATCTCAGTGTTACTCTAGGTACCATCATAAATATAACGTGGTTATTTCCCATTTGATGTATGTTGATGACATTATGGTGTTTTCTAGTGCCCATAAAAGTGCTGTTAAAAAAGTCTTACCACCGTCTACAAGCTTTCAAATCACAGTCTGGGATGACTTTTAGTCCTGCTATGTGTCAACTTGTTTTTAATAAAAGATCCTCTCTCAATTGTAAATAGTGGATCTCTAACTATATTGGTTTCTCCATTACTCACTCTCCTATCAAATATCTTAGTGCTCTCCTCATAAGTAGCAGATCCAAGCAGATCCAATTTGATGAAGTTCTCCATAAGATTACTTCTTACCTCTCAGGCTGGTCTCATTCCTTCCTTTCTAATGGTGGAAGAATCACCTTAAAAGCATTCTAACTAACTTCCCTTCATATATTCTTCAAACAACCAATATGAAGAAAAGTACACAATTACAACTGGAGAGGGCTTTTAACAGGTTCATATGGTCTGGTCAAAGACAACAACTTCACTGGGCCTCATGGCAGAAGGTTGCCAAACCCACTTTGACTGGGGCTATTGGCTTTAAAGGGCTACATTAGCTTATCTAAGTCAACCTTTGCAAAATGTGGATCGAATTCAGAACTCAAACATCCTTGTGGGCTAAGTTTATGATGGGCAATTATTACAAAGATCAACACCCCTCTTTAGCAGTCAGGAAACCGGGGGATTCCAAAATTTGTGCTTAAAGTTAGGCACTTTGCTGAGGAGATGTTTATATGGGACCTGGGAAATGAAAAGGTGAATTTCTGGCTGGACCATTGGTGTCCTAAGGAGTGGCTTAATGCTACTACTACTCATATTAATCCAAATCTCAATGTAGCTGAGTTCTGGGACGAAGATCAGTGGTCTATTGTTCTCATGCAAACTATTCTTCAAGAACATTATGTTACTCATATATCCAATATCCACTTTGACAGAAGCATAACTGATAGAGTCATTTGGCACCAATCAAAGTCTCACTAAAGCTATCTATGCTAAGCTCTTTAACTGGGAACAGGTGCCATGAGGGAAGGCCATATAGAACAAGTTTCTCTACCCCTCAATGTCTTTCTTTTGTTGGAGATCCTTCCACAATCTATTGCCCACTGATGACATCCTTAAGTTAAAGGGTCTGAGAGGCCCATCTAGATGTTGGCTGTGTTTGGATCAGGAGGAAAGCATCACCCACATCTTCTTCAAATGCAAATTTGCTCAGGAGGTCTTGACTGAGTTTTTGCAAAAACTTATATTGAATGACTCAGATTTTCACTGGTCACAACTACTTACTTGTTGGTTCAGCTGGAGAAATAAAAAGTATGATTCCATCCCTTTTCTGGTGGCTTGGTTCCTTTGGATGTCCAGGAACCATGCCAAATTTTGAGAGCAAACCTCCTCAGATTTCTCAGGTGGTCAGAAACTGTGTTTCTTATCTCTCCAAAATGATTAAGTACAAACACTTCCCCAATATTTGCAACCCCAATTTACTGATGAGGTGGTTCCTCCTTTGATCTGCAAGGTTTATTGGAACCCCCACAACCTTCTATTGTAAAAATTAATACTGATGGCAGCTTCAATGAAATGGGTGCTGGGGTGGGGGATGTTTTCAGAGATCATTCTAGTCAGTGTATTCTCTTCTTTCATGCTCCTGTTATGGGTAATGATGCACTTGAGATAGAACTTATTGCAGTTTTCTGGCGCTTACCTTTGCTTAAAAATCTGATTGGCTTAATATTTGGGTTGAGGTGGACTCCAGTTTGCTAATTAGACTGCTGGAAGATAAGGAGCAGTCTACATGGTTTCAGACCCAATAAATCCATAAGATCAAGACATTCAAATCTACTCTCAATGTTCACTTCACTTTCAATTATAGCGAGGGTAAAAAACCTGCTAATTGGCTTGCTAGACATGAGCTTCACTCTAAATTTATTTCTGTTACTGCTACCCCCCACCTTCTCTTTCTTTTCAGCTTCAAGGAGATACTCTAGAGGTACCACACTTCATAATTGCTACCTACAATGCTTTTAGGACTCACTGATCCCCCCCATGGAGCTTTCAGGTTTAGAAGACTTCAATTGTGCTTGTCACTGGTTCAGAAAGCTTCTACTCCTTTTTTTGTTGTTATCGTCTACAGAAAAATTGTGTTTTGGTGTTCATGTCCTTTTTAGGTATACTTTTTCTCATTGTTATACATTTTGTGGGAATAAATGCATTTTTGGGATTAATATTCCTTTTAGCTTTTCTTTTTCTTTTGCGTGAAGCTGTATTGTGGAAAGTGGAACCCCTAGGACTAATACTGGGAAAGATGAATGGAACACAGTCTGGAGCAAATTGTCAAGAAAATATTGAACTAAATCCAGAATGCTTCAAAATAAGCCTCCGTTCAGAATCTTCAGCCTGCCAAACCCGAGACGAAGATTTCACCAGGAGATTCATCGTCGTGAAAGATAAAGAAGAAGAAGAACACCACTATGAAGACTTATAGTATGAGATATATGATAAGGGTTGCCTCTGTTAGATTAGTTGTTTCAGATTTGGGGAAGAAAATCCTCAAACCTCTGACTTTGTATGATTATCTTTTACCCCTCTGGGGTCTTATGAGTACAATGATTGTGATTTCGGCTACGTTTTAACTGTTTATGGTGATAACATAACTAATTTTGACCAATCTAGCCTTGATCTCGATTCCTAAAATGATCCTCAAATCGTACTTGAGTCCGATGAACTCGCTAACAAGACCGAAGAAGACGTCGATGATACTGCTTACAACAGCACCGGGAGTGAGGAACCAATTCTCGAGCACCACGGTGCACCGCTTGCCATCAACTTAGATCTTTCCGAAAATGAAGAAATACCGAAAGATTCGACAATGATATCTCAAGAAGAAGAAATTACAGAGGTGAATTTAAGAAATGAGAGAGTATCTCCAAGAATAGTTCCAACAGATAAAGGGAAACAAATATTAACTCGAGACGAGCTACCTCCTCCTCCATCAGTGGAAGAACCACATAACCAAGACAAAGTTAGAGGACCATACAAAGTAGATTACGAAATGCTAGCTCATCTTAGGAAGTTGTCGACCAGATTAAGCATCTACGACACTCTGATCCTATCAAAGGAGATGAGAGAGTCTGTGGTTACAACCTTACTTGTCCCAGAGATTTGTTTAGCCCAGTTGGCCAGCACATTCTCAGATGAAGTTTGCTCGTTGAAGGAACATTCTGGGGTAAACTTCATAGATGAAGATTTGCTGCTCTGTACCGCCGACCACAATTGTCCACTCTACATCTCTGTTAGCATTGGTAGATTTGTGTTGTTCAGAGTTTTAGTAGTTCCCGGAGCATCACTCAACTTGATGAGTCTATGGATATTGGCCTATTTGGATATTGAAGCTCAGGAACTCACGATCGATAAAATGATGCTAAGAGGATTCAACCAAAAGGGAGAGAGAGCCCTTGGATCCATTACATTGCTTATGAAGGTTGGAGAACTAGTAACAACCGCTAAGTTTAATATCATCAACGCCGAGACCTCTTTCAATGCTCTACCGGGTCGACCGTGGATTCACGAACACAACATGGTGCCATCGTCTCTACGCCAATGCATTAAGTACTACAAAGAGGGACAAGAACATTGCATCAAGGGAGATCTACAACCGTTTTCAGTTCATGAAGTTGATATTCATGAATAGCTTAAATTTGGAACATTTATTTTGGAATCTAAAGGAAGAAGAACTAGGGGATGTCACAAATCTTGAGGAGAACCTTGGTGACTTCCCAAGCTACCTTATGGTATGGTTTCAATTTAGAGAAGAAAAATTAAAATATTTTATCCTGCCAATTTTATTAATTATGGCTTATATTTGTTTGAAACAATCACACAAATAGCCTGGATGATATGAGGATTTAGGTCGTGACAGACGACAAACTCGGAATCTTAAAATAGGTAAGGGCTTAAATTGCATAGTGGGGCTATACAAAGGACTAAAAAAAGTTGAGGATTTATGTTGCACTAGGCGGATAACCTCAAAATCATATGACTTGTTGCTAAATTCTAAAAAAAAGATTTAGTTGATGTGACATGTTTTGCTATTGAAGATGGTCATGCTGCTCACAATGCTAGCTCTAAGCTCCTCATCATGACGAGTTTAAGTTTTATAATCTGTCAAGTCATGATGCCAAATAAAATATTTCATAAGGTCATGGCTATTTAAATATTATGGGGGATGTTAAAGTTAATTTGTGTGACACCGGTTAGAATCCTACAGTTCCCTCGTTCTAGAACCAATATTTTCTTTCAGATTCACTTAGTTCAAATGAATTTACTAAACTCAATTTAATATGTTCCATACTTTCATTTAGAACGTGGGAATTCTTTATAGAAACTGTAGGTTACCTCCTTCGAGGGATTCCCGATTATCCGATAGAGACGTTTTAATTTAGTTGTATTTTTTGTTCTGTTTTGTTTGTGGTTAAATTTTGAGTTGTCTTATATTTTGACTGTTGTGGCGGTAAATTTTATCTTATTTAATTTTTTTAAGTTTTTGTCTTGACATGTAGGGTGACTTTAAGCATGCTAACAAGAAACAAGAGGTATGAAAAAGTAAATGCAATAACCTAAAATCGTAACTGTCGATTCTTCTTACTCCTCCACCTAAAAGATTAGCTTTGGCAATATGTATATAATTTTTGCAAGAATTCAAATTGCAGAAGTAGATGAAGGTATAGCTACCAAACCCAAAGTTATGACTTTATTGAGTTTCGGAAAATCTTAGTGGATGATTTTAGAATAAAATATATCAAGTTCAATTTGCCCTTAAAAATATTCATGAGAATTCAAAGTGCTCTGAGAATGACCTTATATTTTAGTGAGAAAAAAAGAAAAATTCATTTTAAGCTTTTGAAAATTTATTTTTATCTTAGAAAAATTAGGAAAAATATCTAATAAATTCTAAGTGATCAGGGAACAATTAGGCACATTTTGAAATATTTTGGTATTTTTAAGATTTTCATTTGTTTTTAATTATTTTCAATTCAAAATAAAGCTTAAAAATCAAATAAGTACCTCTGATCATAAGGAACTCAGAAACATATTTTTCATAATTTTCCCAAATGTATTTAATTTAATATAATTATTTTTGAAAAAAATACAAGGTTTCTTAGAAAATCAACTTTAGTGCACAAACTTAGTCAAATAATTTTTAAATTTTTGTAGTAGATAAGCATGATTTTTATACACAGTGTGGAATTGATTTTGTCAAATTTTTATTATTATTTAATTTACATAAATTAAAGCAAGATATATACATTTAATTAACTATAGAAACGTACAAGATAATTCAAATCATCATGACATTTTTCCTAAGCTTCTCTAACCATAGGAAACCTACCAAAATTATTCCCATAGTTTTCCATGTG
>NEWO01001428.1:26964-41640 GCA_003013225.1 Phalaenopsis aphrodite | reverse complement strand
CACGACCAAAGAAAAGTGTGCTTGGAACCATAAGGAAACTCTGTCAAAATCTCACCAGAGCTTCTCCAAACCATTTTAAAGTGCAATCCCCTTGCTCTCAGCCATTGATAGCCACCCCGCAGAGCCAATTTCTTCACTGAAATTTGCCCTAAAACTAGGACAGAACTCTCCACAGCCCCACAGTACACAAAACTTCAATTAGTTATGCACACACCATCGTCATAGTGAGAGAAGTTGATTCCCCACAAAAGCCCCCTCTGAAATAGCCTCTAACATAGCTCTAGACCAACATCTGAAATTGAGCTTGATCGAATTCATACTAGTAATTCACCAAGGCTTTACACTTCATCTGGAGGTTCGTGGGACCCAACAAAAGCTACCACAACAATCTGATTGAGGCCTCCCCTCTCAGATAAAGGTATTAAACTGTAACCCTAAACCGAGCTTGTTTCGACTCTCCATATGTATTTACTGTATTTCATACTGTATAAACCATATAGATGTACTCATCTTAAGTAGATGTAGGTTTAAGAAAAAACCTCATGTGATTTGGTTGAGTTTAGGCAAAGATCTTATGGTTTTAGTGTGAATGGCTCACGGATTAAGTCACTTGGGTATGATAACGGAGAGTCATTCGATCGCGCGTGTATCCAATAAATGGAGGAGATCATACCAGACAGAATCTCAATGCATAAAGCGCAGTCTGTGTGGAGGTTACGTGGGTGGCAGTGTCAAATGGCGGAGCGATGCGTGGAGTCTTCGGAGCGGACGAGGTTAAGGTGGCGTCACGCTAGATAATTAGAAAAATAGAGATTTTTGAATTATTTTAAATGCCCAAACTTCAAAAATCCATATATTTCTCCAGAAAAATCATTAAAATAAAAGAAAAATACACTCTTTCTTAGTGAACAGAGGAGAATAATGTGGATTAAAAATAAAAATTATTCGACAAACATATGATTTTTAATGAATTAAATACCCTATGTGCTATTTTAATTCTACATGATTAAATATTGCTCACCATGACTTGAAATTTTGAGGGTTCATTCCTCATGATAGAGGCCATGTCTTCTGATTTTTCCAAGGTCAGAGGGCATCTCTATGCTCCTAGCCCTAATTTTCAAGCTAGAGTGACCATTTTGGCTAATTTTAATTATATAAATCAAAATATCACTTGGAAAATTATGGGAATAGATTTGGTAGGTTTCTTTTGGTTAGAGAAATCAAGAAAAAACATCATGATGCTTTGGATTACCTTGTGAATTTCTATATTTAATTAAATGCAAATATCTTGTATTAATTTATGTAAAATAAATACTTATAAAAAATTGACAAAATTAATTCCATATTGTTCATAAAAATCATGTTTATTCACTGTAAAAAATGGAAAATTATTTGACTAAGTCTAAGCACCAAAGTTGATTTTTTAGAAGATCTTGTATTTTTGTACAAACAAAATTATTATAAATTAAATACACTTGGGAAAATTATGAAAAGTGATTTTCTGAGTTCCTTGTGTTCAGAGACACTTAGGAAAAATAAAAGTTATTTTTGGAAAAATACTTGATTTTTGAACTTCATTTTGGATTTAAAATGATTAAAAATATTTAAAAATCCTAAAAAGACCAAAATATTTCAAAATGTGCCTAATTTCTCCCTGATCACTTTGGACCCATAAAATATTTTTCTTAATTTTCCATAAATTAAAAATAAATTTTAAAGGCTTAAAATTGGGTTTTTCTTATTTTCCCATTAAAATAATTATAATAAATTAATTCAAAAGACCATGAAATCTTGCTTAAGTGTTTCTCTGACCTTAGGAAACCTCTAATAATTTTTCCATAAATAAAAAAATTATTTTGGAAAGCTAAATAAATTAACTTTTGAAAATCCTCTTTTTCTAAATTCAAATAATTATTTAAATTAGAATTAAAATTTTTGGAGGTCCACATTTTGTCCTCTAACTTTATAATTACCTCATGGATATGACACTTTAAGCCCGCAAAGTCATTTGAGTTGGGTTTAGTTAATTATGAGGTGAAGTGCTCCAAGGGCAAACTGGTAATTTATGAATTTGGTGCCTTAATCGAAATTTAAGATTAACCAAGGTAAAATGGGTATTTTGATCTTAATAAATATGTTTGGATGATTGGAACACAATGAGATTAAAAGGTAGAAACCTACTCACCACCTTTGCATAATGTCAACAAGATTATAAATCTCATAATTTTCGTAACTTGGAAGTTAACTAAGATCAGACGATTCCTAAGTGATGGGCTTAAGTCGGAAAGATGGAAATTCACTTTTCTTAAGCCCAAAGTTGAACATGTTTTGAGCATTTGATAAGGATACATGTCAATTAAATCAAAATTTGGATAATTACCATTTCACCTATCATGATTATTAAAGGCTTAGTAGTGACCTAGGCTCGACATCTAAACTCAATTAATCAGATTTGGATGATAATATAATGGGTGATTAACATCTTTAAACACTATAAGCCTAACTTTTATTATGGGGCACCACAATCTTAAATAACCTAGATTTGCCTTAGGGGCACCTACCCACATAAATTTTAAATGAAACTTCATTTGACTAATTGAGTATCCTATCCTTAGGATAATTAAACTGTCAAGTTTAACCAAGCAACAGGGTAGTTACACTCTAGTCTTGGATGATTAATGGAACAATATGATAATTCTAAAATAAACTCAAAATATTTCAAGAGATCTTCAAAGTGATCTAAGGTCATGCCTCGAGCATTTTGAAATCTATTGGACATTCTGAAAGGCAAATTGGACTTATCATTTTTTATTCTAAAATCATCTACTAGGATCTTCTGAGATTCAATAGAGTCATAGCTTGGGGTTTTGAAAGCTAAACCTTCATCTACTCTTACAATTTAAGTTCCTTGAAATATTATATACATGCCTTGCAAGTATTGAATTTTTAGGAGGAGGAACGAGAAGACTCACCAGGTACACTTTTACAGTTTACAGTGCCGTCTTTTGTTGTACTTTCCACATTGTATTTTTATGCTTATAAAACTTGCATGTTAAGCAACAATGACACTCTGCATGAAACTAAAACTGTTAAGATAGCCGCAAAACCAAAACTAAAACTAAAATCAACCAAGTTAAAATTCACCGCCACAACATTCAATGTATAAAACAACTCAAAATTTAATCACAAACATCACAAAAAAATAATTACAACTAAATTAAGACGTCTTTATCGGATGATCGAGAATCTCTCGGAGGAGTTAACCTATGGTTGTTAACGAGAATTCCCATGGTCTAAATGAAAGTACGGAATTCACTAAGTTGAGTTTATTCATTTGAACTAGGTGAATCCAATAGAAAATAGTGGTACCGGAATGAGGGAAACGTAGGATCCTAACTGGTGTCACTCTAATCAACTTTAATATGCCCCATAATATTTAAAGAACCACAACCATAGGGACATCTGATTTGACATTATAATATGACAAATTAAAAAAATTAACTCATCATGACGAGGAGCTTGGAGCAAGCATTGTGTGCAGCACGACCATCTCCAACAGTAAGAGGATCTACAACAACACATCTTTTCTTAGAATTAAACAACCTAGCTATAGGATTTTGAGGTTTTTTGCTTATGCAACATAAATCCTCACCTTATCTTTAGGTATTTGCACAATCAAGATGTGGAATATAAGACCTAACTCGTCTTAGGATTACGAGGTTGTCGTTCGTCACAACCTAAAATCTAACATCTTCTAGGCCATTTGTGTGATCGTTTTACACAAATGTAAGCCCTAAATTAATAAAATTGGTAGGATAAAACATTTAAATAATTTCTCCTCAAAATCAAAGCCAAACAAATGAATTTTTGCAGAATCTACTTCCATGTCATTTTTTGAAATTTTATGCCCAAGAACATTTTCTCCTGCAACCATAAATTGACATCTTTCCCAGTTCAATATGAGATTAGTCTTTTCACATCGTTAAAAAACTTTCTCTAAATGATTTAGACATATTTCAAAAGAAGTTCAAAATATAGAAAAATTGCCCATAAAGATTTCAATAACTTTCTCAACTAAATCACTAAAAATTGACATCATGCATCTTTGAAATGTTGCAGGTGTATTACATAATCCAAAGGGCATTCATCGAAAAGCAAAAGTTCCATAAGGACTAGCAAATGTTGTTTTCTATTGATCCTCTTGAGCAATAGATATTTGATAATAACCGGTATATTCATTTTGAAAACAAAAATATATTTGCCCAACCAGCTTATCCAACATATGTTCCAAAAAAGGTAATGGAAAATGATCCTTCTTGGTGGCAGAATTTAATTTTCTACAATCTATGCAGATTCACCATCCAGTGACTTGTCTTGTTGGTATTAATTCATTATTCTCATTTGTCACTACAGTCACTCCTCCTTTCTTTAAAACACAATGAATTGAACTTACTCAAGCATTGTCTGAAATAGAATATATTATTCCAGTATCTAACCATTTTAAAATTTCTTTCTTAACAACTCCCTTCATTATAGGGTTTAATCTCCTTTGAGGACCAGCTCTTGGTTCATGTTGATCTTTCAATAAAATTTTATGCAAACAAATTGAAGGACAGATTCCTTTAATATCAACTAATGTCCATCCAAAGACTTCCTTATATCTTTTCAAAGTTTCCAATAACTGTCGTTCTTGCGTATTAGTTAATTCTGAGTATACTATAACAGGTAATGTAGATAAATCTCCTAAAAATGCATACTTCAAATGTGTAGGAAGTGTTTTTAGTTCTAGTTCAAGAGGTTTCTCCATAGATGAAATCAAATTCTTATTACTTTTTGCAGGATCTAACATTTCCAAATTTTCCTATACATAATCCAAATCTGCTTTACTCACTTTCGTAAATTCATCTTGAATTTTATCCTCATCTTGATATTCCACATATTAATTTTCAAATTCCCTTCCAAATGTCTTTTTGAAATATTCATGGCTTAGATATTCATTAATATCCTTTTTGAAGCATTCAATCTCTTGCTCTTTTATAGGGTATCTCATTGATTTTATAATATTAAATGTAACCTTTTGATCACTAACTCTCGTGATTAGTTCTCCTTTCTACACATGTATCAACACTCTTCTAGTGACAAGGAATGATCTTCCTAAAATGATAGGAATTTTTTTATCTTCCTCCATATCTAATATAATAAAGTACACAGGAAAGATAAATTTATCAACATTTAACAATACATCTTATATAAATACTTTGGGATAGGTAATTAAACGATCAACTAACTGAAGAGTTACAGTTATAGGTGAAATATCTCCTAAACCCAACCTTCTGAAACTTGATAAAGACATAAGATTAATACTAGCTCCCAAATCTCATAAAGCTTTTTCAAATAATCTTTCACCAATAGCACAAGGAATTGTAAAACTATCGGGATCTTTATGTTTTTCATGAAGCTTTTTTTGAATTATAGCGCTACACTCTTCACTGAGTGTAACAGTCTTATTATTTCTATTTTTCTAAAAATTTTGAAAATTAGTACTCTATTTTTCCTCTTCAATCTTTGAGGAAATGGAGATAGTGGTCTTTCTGTAGTGATTTTTGCTGGTTTAATAGGACATTCTGATTCAAAATGAAAATTTTCACCATATTTTTCATTTTCCACCTCGTCTTTTTCAACTTCAACTTTAACCTTTTTTTTAACTCTATTTTCTAATTCTTTTCCACTTCTCAGTTCAATAGCCTTAATTTGCTCCTTGTACTGATCTTTAGGATTTAATTTAACATTACTAAGCAACGTTTCTGGAGGTCAATTGCTAAGTACAGTAATAATACATCCTAATGAATTTTCCATGTTTCTAATTTTATCTCCTTGACTTTGTTATTGACTTCACATTTGCAATATTAATTCTTCCATTGAGACCTTTTCTCCTTAATTTGCAGATTATTAAATCCTAGAGGGTAATAATGTTTATAAGTTAGATTTCCTTGATTGTTGAAGTTTCCCAATGGGTTTGCAGTGTTGTTTCCCCATGACAGATTTACAGCATTAGAGTTATTATTACTCCAACTGAAATTTGGATGATTCTTCAAACCAGGATTATATTAATTGGCATAATGATAATTAGAAAGATTATTTATTACATTTATTGTCTCATAATAAGATTGTGATTCAATCATTTTTCCCAATGAGTTTTCCTCAAGCACATGTGATGTTTGAGAATAATTCATTCTATATTGAACTATCTTCTTAGATATAGTAGCTATTTGTGCAGCTAACATAGCTATTGCATCAAAATCATGAATACTGGCTACTCTTTTTAAAGTTACCCTTTTAGAGGGCCATTGAAAATTATTAGTATCCTTTTCTTCAATCAAAGAAAATACTTCATTGAATGGTTTTGACATTAATGATCCACCAGTAACAGCGTTAATTATCGATCTGAGAGATCTTTCTAATCCATTACAAAAATCTTGAATTATAAACCAGTCTAGCAATGCATGGTGTGGACATTTTTTAGGAGATCTTTAAATCTTTCCCCGGCTTCATAAATTGATTCCCCTTCAAACTGACAAAAATATGTAATATCATTTCTAAGCATAGCAGTTTTTGAAGGTGGGAAGTATTTAGATAAAAATTTTTGTGATAAATCTCCTCAAGTTCTGATAGATCCAGGTGCTAATGAGTTTAACCATATCTTAACTTTATCCCTCAGAGAAAAAAGAAAAAGTCTAAGTTTGACGACATCTTTCAACACTCCATCATATTTAAAAGTAGCACACAATTCAAGAAAACGAGCAAGGTGTAAATTAGGATCTTCAGTTAGTGTTCCCCCAAACTGATTATTTTGTACCATTTGGATAATAGCAGGTTTAAGATCAAATGAATTGGCAGCTAAAACAAAATTTTGTAAACTCAAATGAATTTTATCTGCTGTAGAATTAACATAATCTCTTAAAGGTCTTTGATGATGTTGTTTTTCATTTTCAACATTACTTAAATTGCAAGCCATTTTAATAATATGGTCTGTCTATTTTTGTTATTTTCAAGATTTTTTAATAGTTCTTTCTAACTCAGATTTCTAAGGTACTAAATACTCAGATCTGACACTGTGCATAAACAAACACAACAAGTAATTTAAAATAAGCAAACACACTCAAATAAGAAAATATTCAAACTAAACTATAGACACTTTTTCTTTAGTTTTTAAAAAATAAAAATACTATAAATTATTAAATAACTCACAAATACTTTCCATTACTTCCCCGACAACAATGCCAAAAACTTGGTACATATGGATTTAGTGTGTTAATTTTGCAAATATTTTTCAATATTATAAAATACACATGACATATACAACAGTAAATATGCAAATTAATCCCAACAAAAATAACTTCAGTGAAAATAGTTTTATCTTTAAAAAATCTTTAAACTGCCAAGTCTTCTATAAAAATAATGCAAATATACGTATTACTCAAGTAATAAAGGGCTTTAATGGAGTCCAAGATATCGATTCGACAGGGAAGTTAGAAATGCCTATAAGTAAATTCTTAAGATTATAATGTATACTACAATTTTTTAAAATTATAAAAAGTAAAGTGTGAAATTTGATAATTAAACACTAGAGTGAGTGATAATTAAATCACAATTGAAAGTTAAAATTAACTAAACTAGATTCTAAACTTTCAAAAGAAAACTTGTGAAAACTAACAAAGTTTTTGTGACGGAAAGTTCATATTTAAGAAAGCATTATTCCCCTTTGCAATGAGTATATGGATTGTGAAAAAAATCAAATCATTTAAAAATATATATAAAAATTGTTTTGTGACAAATACGAGCAATCCTATTCTTTCACTATTTCGAGTGCATAAAGAATATTGACTAATCCTGAATTTGGTCCATAATGTTGTGTTTAGGCTGGGAGGATACTGACTGCCACACCAGAGCTCCCACTACTCCCTTACCTAAGGGCTAAAAATCTTGAATTAGTTTCCAATCAAATCGAATAAAATGAGATTTTAATCTGTCAACTTAAAATCTCCAATTTTGCATCCAAAAAAGTATATTTCCTTATTTATTTACACCCAACTCCATGGATGACATATTCTCCCATGAAATCAAATGTTATTCTCCTCATATTGTAGAAATCATAGCCCTTTCAGAATATTTCTCAACACATTTTAATAATTCAATTGGCCGGATCAAAAAGTAAATGAAGATCGGAGTTCAAATCATCACAAATTATTGACATTTAAAACCATATAAAACAAAATCAATTCTTCACAAAATCATATCTCAAAGTAGGGAGAAGGATAAAGAAGACTACTCATAATTCATGAGAAGGATACGATAAAACATGGATTTCATATATAAAAATAAGTTTACAAAACAAAAGAAATAAAAGACAAGCTATCTCACAATCCTTCCAAAAAAAATTTCTTGAAGTTCTCTTCAAGCCTTTCTCTCTTTACAAGCACTCTCAATTCTCTCTTAGAAGTGTAATGAAGAACAAATCTCCCACCTTCCCTCTCCTCTTACAATCCTTGAAGAAAATCTCTAAGCCCTTGACTTGTTTCTCCTCTCTATCTCTTCTTTTTGCCCCCTTTAGACACCAAACCAAAACATCTTTTAGCTCTAAACTTCCCTCTCTTTTATAAAACGCAACCTCTCTCCAAATAGAATTCAAAATTCCCTCCAAAATCCTATCCAAAAGTTAACTCTTTTGAATTCAAAAGACATGTCCATTAATCTAATAGACATATACCTTCATAAAAGAACTTTCCAAAGTGTCTAAGTACATTGAATTGCTCTAAGGGGTGTTTAGAACAAGTGTCCCTTTGAAAATTTGTGCAAAATTTGTCTTGAACCTCCTTAATCCGCAAAAAGTAGTGTCCGCGCATCTTGCGCCAGTTTGCTGAAGACCGTGCTGTTTTGGGTTTTTACGCATCTGGCACCAATTTGGTGCATCTTGCGCCGGTTTTCCATATGTTGGAGCATCTTAAGCCAATTAGGCGCATCTAGCACCAGAATCCCAAAATTCACCATTTTAGCTCCAAATTTCATCTGTTTTGATACTTTTGCTCCAAATACCTATAATTGATAGACTTGCAATAAAAACATAAAAATACCCTTTTTTAAATTCAATATCTCCAAAAAAAAACATAAAATATATACTTAAACTACATATTATTTTGGTATGTCAGTAGCTCTTCTCAAATGACTTTTAACTTTTCTTTATCTGGTGGAGCTGTTCTTGAAGGTAACACTTTCCCGCTCCTTAGATTTATTTTTATGATTTCTTTTCCTTGAGATGCCGTAGGACAAATTTCTGGTGTCTCTTCTTCTTCATCGAAGTGATCCAAATTGATAGCGAGTGGTGCACCGTGGCATCCAAGGACTAGTTCCTCACTTCCGGCTCTATCGTAACTGGTATCATTGACATCTTCTTCATTCCTGTTAATGGGTTCATTGGACTTAAGTACGATTTGAGGATTGGTTTGGGAATCAAGCTTAGAGTTAGATTGAGCAAATTTAGTTACATTATCACTAGAAACAATCAACATATTCATAATACCCCAGTGGGGCAAAAAGATTATCATTCATGGTTAGGGGCTCGAGGATTTTCTTTCCCGAATAAGAAATAACCAATCTAACAGAGGCAGCCCCTATCCTACCTCCCGCACTATGTTTTTCATGATGTTGTTCTTTTCTTTCTCTTCTGGTTGCGACAATTTCTTTGGCGAAATCTCCATCTTGGGCTGAGCATGTTGTAGACTCTGAATGGCTGCCTGTATCGAAGTGCTCTGAATCTGATCCAATTTCTTCTTGGATGTCTTGCTCTAAATTATACTCCATCCATCTTTTTCTGAATACGGATTTATCAGAGTGATTGGCTCGGCTGATATCATATTCATAAAACCTTTTTCAAGTTCTTTGAAATATTCCTTCAGGTTGTTATATTTCCTTATTTTAAATTCCTCTTGAGCAAGTCCTTGAAAATGAAATAGCCATCTATTGTATGTCCAAATATCCAGTGGCAGTGGCAGAAATAGGGATACTCTTTCTTGTCTACTTCTTCAGGCCTCTTTGATTATGGTAATCTGAACTCGGGCTTCTTCATTAAATTTCTGAACATCTTTGGCACAACTCATCTTTGAAAGAATATATCCTCCTTTTTCATTTTGAAAGAGTCAGACCGGTTCTAACCTCTACTCAGTACAATCCTCCTTGATGTGAATGTTTGCGAAACTAGCCATACTGCTGTATTTGTTGCTGCTGAGAATGCTGTAACGATTGCTGGGAACTTTGATGAGACTGCTCTGCCTATATATTTATCGACTGTTTTCCCTTATCAACTATTGCTACTGTTCTGAAGTTCTTCTCGAATATCCTGGTTGTCCTGGTCTTTTCTAACTTCTTTTAGGAATCCATATGTTTAACTTCCTCTTGTAAACTGCTGGATTTGTGTTGCAGCTTCTTGAATGACTTGATGGTGAGTCCCTTAAGCATTAAAGCTACCAACCCATGGATTCTTTTGAGTAGAATCTTAATCGCATGTTGTTCCTGTAGTTGAGTTTCATATTTCATGCTAAAATTTCTCTACCTCTAGATATAATCTACTAAAGTCTCGTTAGGCTTTTTTCCTTTACACTACGAGATCTCCAATAGAAACATGATGCTGTGCTATGATGCTGGGGCTAGATTTAGTGTGTAAATTTTGCAAATATTTTTTAATATTACAAAATTACATGGAGCAAATATATAATAAATATGTAATATAACTCTTTTTAAAATACCAAAGCCTCGTTAAAATAAACGCAAGTATACATATCACTCAAATAATAATGGGCTCTAATGGAGTCCTAGATATTGATCCCACTGAGAAGTTGTAAAGTACTTGAAGTAAGTTTTTGAATTAATTTATAATTTAAAAATACAAAAAGAAAAGTAAAATACAAAGTTTGAATATTAACTACTAAGGTAAATACTATGTAAAATGCAGTTTAAAAATAAAGTTAACTAACTTAAAACTAACTTTCAAAAGTACAATTCCGAAAAATAAACAAAGTTTTTGTTTTGACGGAAAGTTCAAATTTAAGAAAGTATCCTTCCACTTTATAATGAATCTATAAACTGTTAAGAAGCTAAAATTATTTGAAAATATATGTAAAAACTGTTTTGTGCCAAATAGGAGCAATCCTATTCTTTACCCTCTTCCAAGTGTTATAAAAAATATTAACTAATCCAGAGTTTGGTCCCTAATTTTGTGGTTAGGCCGGGAGGATACCGGCTGCCACTCTAGATCTCCTACTACTCCCTCACCTGAGGGCTAATAATCTCACATCAGTTTCTAATCAACTAGACCAAATTAGGGATTTTAATCTGTCACCTTAAAATCTCTAATTTTGCATCCAACAAAGTATATTTTCCTATTTATTTGCACCCAATCCAATGGATGACACACTCTCCGATGAAATCAAATGTGATTCTCCCTATTTTGTAGAAATCATATCCCTTTTCAGAACATATGTCTCTCAACAAGTTTTAACATTTCAATTGGCCATATCAAAAAGTAAATGAAGATTGATGTTCAAATCATCACAATTTATTAACATTTAAAACCATATAAAATAAAATCTATTCTTCACAAAACCATATCTAAAAGTAGGGAGAATGATAAAGAAGACAACTCATAATTCATGAAAAGGATATGACAAAACACGGATTTCATATATAAAAACAAGCTTACAAAATAAAAGAAATAAAAGACACAACTTATCTCACAATCCTTCCTAAGAAAATCCCTAGAAGTTCTCTTAAAGCCTTTCTCTCTTTACAATCCCACTCAATTCTCTCTTGGAGGTATAATGAAGAAGAAATCTCTCATTCCCTCTGCTCTTATAACATTAGAAGAAAATGTCCTCTTCTATCATCTTATCTCTCACGCCAACTTTCCCACTCTCTCCCTTTCTCCTCTCTCTCACAAACTCCATGAATTCTTCTCTTTATTTTGGTCTTCCTCCTTTAAAAAAGACTTCAAAATTCCCCTAAAAAAGACAACTCTTTTGAATTCAAAAGATGTGTCATTCGATGCAAGAGACACATCTCTTCATAAAAAAAACTTTCCAAAGTGTCTAGATGCATCAAATTACTCCAATAGGTGTTTAGAGCAAGTGTCCTTTTGAAAATTTGTGCAAAATTCATCTTGAATCACCTTTATTTGCGAAAAGTTGTCTCTGGAGCATCATGCGCCAGAATCCCAAAATTCACTGTTTTGGTTCCAAATTTCACCACTTTTGCCATTTTTTCTCTAAATGCCTAAAAATGATATAGCAACAATAAAAACATGAAAATACCTTTCTTTAAAGTACAATATCACCAAAAATAAGCATAAAATACGTGCTTAAAATATTATATTAATTTGGTGTATCATGTTACAACAAATCTTTTCACAAATAAATGTATTAATTTGGCAAATGTCTTGACCAATCCATTGGGTAGCTTGACATACCAATCAAATGTGATTTTTGATAGGCTGCTAACAAACTGTTTGAAGAATAAAGCTTCATTACCTCTGGTGTTGCCACAACTAGCTTGAAAATGTGTTATATGCTGCCTGAGATTTTCAATTTTGTCGAATGTCTTAAAGTTTGGTGACACAAAACCCTTAGGGTAGGATACGATACCGAACTATTCTAGGTAAGGTCTATCTCTTGAAATCAATGCACCACCCTTAGATTGAGCTAAGGCATCCCAAACTTGTTGTTCGACCAACTGTTTAATATCTTTCTCTGGTATGGTACTTGGTGAAGAATCCTTCTTTTGCTGATCATCTCCTTTGGCAGAGGCAACTTCTCTCCTTTCATCGGTAATATGAACTATTTCCTGCTGGTTGACTTCTGGAGATGCTAAATGTTGTGATTGGGACTGTCCATGAACGGCAGCCTGCTGGCCATGGTGGCAACCATCTCCTCCATTCTCTTTTTCTATCTGTCTGATTTGTTCATCTCTTAATAGAACAACCCTGCGAAAATCCTTCGTGGATGACTTCTTTATCTTCTCCTTTTTTAGGGAAATCTTATGAGTAATGACTGACAGTATCCTCGGACCCATACTTGACTTGAAAGTTTGACGTTATGCAGCCTTAGGAGCAGAAGTAGTAACAGAATCTGTGGTAGCAAAGGTAGTATCAAATCGACTCCGAAGATAGAATCTGAAGGAAATATGGGCTGTCAAAACTTTAGTTGATTTCTGAGACTGTCGGGAAAATCTGACAGCCCTTAAAATCTCTTTATTCATTCAAGGGGTCACTGCGCATCCCACTCACTTAAGCAGCTCAACGACTGAACATGCTTCTTTAGCGGCCAATCTTTGGAACACTGTACTTGCTTTAGTGATAGGAGTGGGCTTCTCCCTCTCCTCACTAGGGCCATAAAATGATGATAAAGTAGCAACAACTTTTGAATACTCTCATATCCATTAGTATTCATTAGTGGGTGAAACCTACTCCCTCGCAGAAGCAGAGAGGCCTCAAGTAATCCAAGTTCCTCCTCGTGAGGAAACTCATTGACAGATATCTTTTTTGGAATTTGGGTTTTAGCGGCCTTCCGAGCAATTCAACTGTGGTTCCTCCTTTGAGATCAAGTTAATGGAACAGACTTCAAACTTGATCCAATTTCAAATACCGACGGTGGGATGGTAGATCCTCCAATTGTATCTTTCACAATCATAACCTCTTTTCCTTTGCCAGAAAAGGGGACAACAGACTTGACAGGTGCTGGGGTAGCAATAATTTTCACTTTCTTGCAAAAAAGGGAAATCCTGAGAACAGTTTACGTTAAATTCAATGGAAGGCTCCTGTACTTCTGGAGTGGCAACTTCATCACGATGAATAGGGATTTTATGAGAACGCCTTCAAGTTCATCAAATCCAGTTCTAAACTTGATGGTAGGAGTGACATTGCGAGCATTGTAGCCAGTTGGCAGATTGTAGGAGAAAGTGAGCATTGGGAATGCCATTGCAGTAGCTTAAAAAAGAAAGCTCTGGTGTTAGTTATTTGGCCAACACCTTGTAATTCTAGTGCAAACAAAAACGATTAACAAAGGCTGATCTATATACTGGGCAAGTCTTTATTTAATTTTTTAGTTTGTAAAAATTTCTTAAAATTTAGTAAAAATAGTTTGAAAGTCGAAGAATTTAATTAAATAAGAAAGGTTAAAAACTAAGAGCAGCCGACACAATTTGATTTAATTTGCAAAGTAGCAAACCGAACTCGAAAAGGAAAGTGAAGTTTAGGACCTAGTGCAGGACCGACTTTACAATGCATAATGTCCAAGCAGAACTAATCCACCAACACACTTATTGGGGGTCCGACCGCATACAGAAGATAAAAGTCCTAAGAATTGCTGAACATTTCAATTCAAAGGTGATTGAACAGACAGTCCTGAAGTCCAAAAGAGTTAATCGTACTTACCCAAGAAAGAAATGGGTGAAACAAGCCAACAGAAGAAGAGTAATTTGGTCCATAAGGGACACGGACACATTGCCAATGTATGAAGACAATATTCTCCAATTTAAATGGAGAGAGAAACTAGTCCCTAGCGAAGTCGCCAAAAGTTGTCGGTTGCCAAATTAAAAATTGTCGGTTGCCTGAATAAGAATCCCAACGCC
>NEWO01001428.1:0-26734 GCA_003013225.1 Phalaenopsis aphrodite | reverse complement strand
ATTATTAAAATAAATGACCGAACCGATCTTATATCCTCAGTATTTTAAATAAACAAGCATAATATCACAATCAATGCATTTATCCCAAAGGGTAGACACACTAATTATTGGTAAGACTTGATTAAACAAACTAAAGAGTTTATGCATCCTCTTAAGTCTGTGAAAAATCATTTTTTATGTTGATCGACAAGTTCCCTTATTTAATACAAAAAAAAATTAAATAGGATCTATATTAAGATGGGTTCTTGAAAGTTTTCTATAAGGGCAAGCCCCTTAAGTTAATTACATCTTAGACAACCAAAGTCACCTAAGAAAACTCTCGTTAAAAATTTGGGGATATTGTCTGCAAGTATTTCAAAGGGTAGGACTTTTCAAAAGATCGGACAAAGATGTGTGAAATGGAAATGACATAAATTTGGAACATTTTATTTTTGAATCCAGAAGAAGCAGAATTAAAGGATGTCATGAATCTTGAGGAGAACCTCAGTGACTTCCTAAGCCATCCTCTTGTTTGGCTTCAATTTTGGGGAGAAAATACTTAAATGTTTCATCCTGCCAATTTTATTAATCAGGAGTTACATTTGTGTGAGAAAATCACACAAATAGCCTGGAAGATGTGAGGGATTATGTCGTAATGAATGACAACCTTGGAATCCTAAAATAAGTTAGGGCATCAATTGCACAACATTATTGTGCAAATGCCTAAAGAAAGAGTTGAGGATTTATGTCACATTAGGTGAACAACCTCAAAATACTATGACTTGTTGTTTAATTTCTAAGGAAGGATGTGCTATTGTAGATCCTCATGTCATAGAAGGCTGTCCACAAAGCTAGCTCCAAGCTCCTAGGTGAAGTAGACTCTAAAGTCTAAAGGTTTGAAGGTTTAAATGACAGGTTAAGAGTTAAATCATGGGGGGGGGGTTAAAGTTTATGAGAGGGACACCGGTTAGGATCCCACGGTTCTCTCGTTCCGGTAACACAATCTTCTTTAAAATTAATTAGCTTAAATGATTTATGAAACCCATTTAAACCGGGGAGATCTTGTTAGAAACCGTGGGTTACTTGCTCCGAAGGACTCCCGTAAATTCAAAAAGATGTTTTAAGTTTAGTGAAATTTCGACGAATTTGTGGTTACCTTTGAAAAAAAAATATTTTAGATTTTTAAAAATGTTGATTAATTTTTGAAAATGGTTTTTTGATTTTGCAAGTGAAGTAAGGTAAGCAACCAATAATTATAATATTTTGCAATGAAAATAAAATGACAGAAATTAAATAACATTGTAAAAGCATACTTGCCATCTTCTCGACATTCCTGCTGAAACATCAATTTTCACAACATGTATATAGTTTTGCAAAATTTAAATAATTTGCAAAAAGTAGATGAAGGTGTATCTAAAAAAACTTGAACTATGATTTATTGAGTCCCAAAAGATCTTAGTGGTGATTTCAGAACAAAATACAACAAGTTCAAGTTGCCATCAAAATATCCAAGAGATTTCAAAGTGTTCGGAGAATTACCCTGAACTGCTTTAAAGATCTCTTGAACCATTTGAGATCATTTTGAACTTACCAAATTGTTCTATTCATCATTCTGATCAAATTACAAATTACCCCATTACTCTGTGAATCCTTACATTTTAGTCATCGTGAGGACAGGTTACTCGATTAATCAGTTTATATTTCACTTAAAGTTATGTGAGCAAATGCCCCTATTGCAAGTTTAGTTCATTAAATATTTTTTGTACCCACCACCAAAGTTGAGCTTGTAGTGCTTAGAGGTGTTTACCATCAATCATATTATCCTTCTAAATCCCATGAAATGAATTTAAATATCAAACCTAGATCACTACCAAGCCCTTAACAATTTCAGTGGGATAAAGTGGCAATCATTAAGATTTTGAATTTAAGTGATACATATCCTTATTGAAAGATCAAGTCATCCAAATTGTGGGCATAAAATAAGTGAACTATCATCCTCTTAACTTAAGCCCATCACTTGAGAATCATTTGATTTGTATTAACTTTCAAGCCTTGATAATTTAGAAAATTATAATTTTATTCTTATTATGGAAAGGTGGCAAATTGATTTTTACCTTTTAACCAGTATGTTTCAATCATCCAAACATATCCATTAGGATAAAAAATGCCCATTTTTCCCGTTGGTTAATCCTAACTTTTGATTAAGGCACAAAAGTAAAAAATGTCCCTTTTGCCCTTGGGGCTCTCCACCTCATAACTTATTAAGTATAATTCAAATGAATTTAAAAGTTTAAGAGCACCCTATCCATAGAGTAATTAAAGCATCAGAGGAGATGTGGTGTTCAAATTTTAGTTTAATTTAAATGATCATTTTAAATTGGCAAATAAGATCTTCAAAATTAATTTATTTAATCAATCAAAATAAAGTTTTTTTTTTCATTCATGGAAAAATTATTAGAGGTTTCCATAGATCAAAGAAACACTTAAGCAAAATTCCATGATTTTTTTAAATTAAATTTTAATTATTATTTTATAATTATTTAATGACTTTTAGTGATTTAATTACATGAAAAATATGTTTTATTTAAAAAAATTATTTTTATATTTTTATTTAACCTTCGTGAGTCTAGAGAACTCAGAGAAATAAATTTTATATTTTTATGATTTTTAGTTTGTTTATTATTATTATTTTAATGAAAAAAATAGGAAACTGCATTTTAAGCCTTAAAAAATTTATTTTTAACTTAGAAAAATTATAAAAAATATTTTAATGAGTCCTAAGTGATAAAAAAACTACTAGAAACATTTTCAAATATTTTTTTATTTTCGAAAATTTTAATTATTTTTAATTTAAAATATAGCTAAAAATAAAGTATTTTATCAAAAATAACTTTTATTTTTCCTAAGTGCTCCTGATCACATAGAACTCAAAAAACCACTTTTCATAATTTTTTAAGTTAAGGGTAGGGTAAGTGCTCAGGTGGCTCAGGAACCTCAGAAAAATCTATCACATTAATTAATTTGGGTTGGTGATGGGTTTTGGTAAAGGTCTCCTTGGTTTAAGTGATTTAGAAAAGGAATCCCTTAATTTAGAAGACCTTTGGTCCATGGCTCACATAGGGTAGGCTAGATGGATCTATTCTGGCCACTAGAGTTTACTTAGTGGTTGTAGTGGTCTTAGGATGACTACTTTGGCATGGCTTGGTCAATTTTGGTTCATGGGTTCAATTTGGGTCAAATTGGCTTGAAGTTGGGTTTAGATTAGGCTATCCATGACATTGGACTCAATTTATTGATCAAGATTTTGTAAATGATTGTCACAAAGAGTTTAGAAAAGCTTTGGAGTGATTTTCAATTGATTTGGAGGTTCAATGTGAAGGAATTTGGGCATTTGGTCAATTTTGGGCATTTGGGTTAGACTTGGGTTTAAGTTGGGTGAGACTTTTACTAGGGCCCAACAGATGACTCAGATGGGTCTTAAAGATTTTCATGAATATTTTTGGATAGAAATTGAGTGTAAATTTTGAGATTATGTGGTTCAATTTGGTTGAATTTGGAGACATGGTCAATTTGAGGCAAAATTGGGGGTTTTGGTCCAAGTTGATTTTGAGTGAAATTGAGGCTTAACCAAGGCCAATTGAAGGTTCAATTTTATGTGTGGAAATGTTGTAAAGAATTGATGGTGCAAAATTAGCACAGTTGGATAGATTTGGGGATTCAATTGAGTGAGATTTTTGATTTGGGTTGAAAGTGGATTTAAATGTGGTTCAAATGGGCCTAGATTTGGCTTCAATCAAACTTGAACAGGATGAATTTGAGTTTAGAATTGAAATTGAGAAGAATTAGGATCAACGGGTAAATTGGGGTAATTGGGCCTTTAAAGGCAATTTGAGGCTTTTGGTCAAAATATGTTAAATTGATTAAATTGAGCTCAATGGAGTGTTTCAAATTGATTTTGGGGACATTTAAAGTGATTGTGATGGTTTTGGAACAATTTATGTCATCAAGGTTATTTTGGGGTGTTTTGTGCAATTTGGGTAGTTTCGAAGGGTTTGAAATGATTTTTGAACAAATTTTGGTGCTTTGGGTAATTTGGAGATTTTAAGGTTTTAAGGGAAATTTGGTAAATTGGGTAGATTTGGGGGTAAATAATTAAGGGTGGCAGTTGCAGCTTATTAAATAATCTGCTGATAAGCTGATTAAAAATAATTTACTGATAAGCTAGGTGCGATTGCTATTACAATTTTTTATTTTTTTGGGAAAACCAAACCGCTGCCAAAAAGCTGCCACCGGACCTAGATAGGTGTGGTGTGAAAACGTTGTTTCCAGCGCTTTCAAAACACATAAGCTGCCAAAATGCAGTTTACCCATACCGGTCAGGTGCATTTTCAAAAAGCCACCACACAAAATAAAATGCCCCAAACGGGCCCTAAGTTTGGGTATCTTGGCAAAATTGGAGTGTCAACCACTCTACTTGAGCCATGGACTAATAGAATTCCCTACTTTGGGTCCTTCATGTACTGGTTTTTGCTAAACCCTAGCCTAGGGCTAGTGGGTCTAGGGGACCATCTAGCTGAGTCTCTTAAAGGGTCAAGGGATCAAAATCAGGTAGGTTTGGGTTCATGGTTGTAAGTGGAAGTGTAATGTGCAAGTGTGTGTGTGTGAGGCTGACTAAGACCACACGACCAAAGGGTTGGCCCTAAGGCCAAACAAACTTATGGGAACTCTCCTTGAGCTCCCCCATATTGATCCCACCTACTAAGTACTAGAGGTTAGGACCAATATGTGAAACTTCAAGTTGAGCAAAGATTAGTTTAGAATTTCTAATGGTGAGGTTTCCTTTCTAGTCCTCTAGGAATAGTAAACAGGAATGTCCAATGGCTAGACCATAGGCTACTGAAGAGGAAAAACTAGACCTCAACCAAAATTGAGGTCAACAATCTCTTATACAACTTGGAATTAGTAGTGAACCCTTTACTCCCAAATATAAACCCCTGAAATTGTTGTCCCAAAGATCTGCAACAGAAGATTTAGATTAGATTTGGAACTAAGAAAATAAAAACTACTTATATTTGGGTTTATTATTCATCTAACAAATTATTTATTTACAATCATTCCAAGCAACCATGAAGAAGATACATGAATTCATGTTTATGAAATGGATCATCACACTTAATCAAAATAATGCTGCTGCAAGCAAAGAAGTTCAAGATATATTGCCTAAAATTACAAAAAGAAAAAATACATCGATGCATGTATTGTCAGAAGAAAGATACAATATAAGAAATATGACTTAAACTTGAATAAAAAGTTACTGGTATACAGATCCAAATGTACCAATTAGTGATGAAGAATATTCTTGAATTATTCTCCACTATCGACAGAAGGAGCTTCTCTCCAGCTCAAAAGAAAGGTGAATTATTATTATCAAAAATGAATATTCTTAGAATTATTCCGACAAATGTAGTTTCTTTTCTATACACCAGGCATATTCCAATAATTATTTGAAGCCCACTCAACTAGCCAGCCAAGAAAGATGCAATAATTATTTTGTTTAACGTCAGCAGTGACAATTAATGTACCCCTTTCTCATCCATTTAAGGCTCTCCCTTCTCTTCTAGGAGGCAAAGTGTATTACTAATTACCCATCTGTTGACACTCCTTCGACCAACCAACCAATGGGATTACCCTTTCGTCAAATACTAACAAAACTTATTCAAGTGAAAACACAAGCTTTTATTTCTATTTTCTACCTCCTAGTGTTAGACGTAATCCTACATTCAGAAATAAAACATAATATAGTTATGAAGACAACACATCTGAACCCATAAGCGGGCATAATATTTATTTAAATATAGACTGTAGTAAAAAGATTAACGAAAATATTGATAAATGGGTAATAGAAAATAGTCTAGCCATATACAATTATAATTTAAAAGGAGAAGACGGCTTTGGATATTTAGAAAACACACTTATTGGAATTGTACAAAAATGGTTTTCAGGACTAAATAATATTAAAAACAAGAAATAAGAAATACATGTTTATCAGAAAGATATATTGGAAAACATGGAAAATTATGGAGATTTTAGTGAATTTTAAGGATACAAAATTAAATACCACACAGAAACAGAAGAACAAAAACATCAATCTAATATAGAAAAACAAAAAGTAACATCACTAAACATTTTCAATATCTTTTATTTAAATGAATATAGTTGCAAGTATCAAAAATATTTCTATGATATTCAAGCTGATGATTGCTCATTATATTTAGACATGTATTTTTTTTAAATTACCGAAACCATAAAATATAAAATGGAGTCAAGAATTTACAAAAGTACATCAAATGAGATTACTTTAGGGAGCTGAATACACAACGCTTTGGAAAAACTAGCTGAAGCATGTCAGCATATTACAAAAACAAAATAAACAATACAAACAATCATTGTGTTGTAAGAAAGCTGACTTCTCCCAATAGTAGGGTTGTTCCTCCTCTCATAGCAAATGCAATTGTCCTGCAAAAATTAAAAGGAAAAATTCTTTAAGAAAATACAAAAGAAACACTTCAATCCAAATAAAAGAACTTTTAGAAAAAAAGAATAATAAAGATAAAAACAAAATAAGATGCTGGATTTGCAAATAAGGACATTACACTAATAAATTTCCATAAAAGAGTAAAATAAGTCATGTTAAATCTGTAGCTATCATCGAAGAAAATAACCTAGAACCTATCTTCAATTTTTCTGATATTGAAAGTAAAGAACAAATACCAATTATCAAAAACTGAAGATAATTTAATAAATATAAGTTATTCTAAAAATGAAATAGTTGTTTACTTATATTCTGACTAATGGAAGAAAGCTTTGAAACTGATATAATTAGTGACAACTCAATCGATTATGAAAGACATATTACACTCTCTGAAAGAGCCTATAATAAAATAAGAAAAAGAAAATTATTTCTAGGAACAAAAGACTCTTTTGATATGATTATATTCTTGTGGAAGAGATCTATACATTACAGTATTAGACAAGGAGATCATCCAATAGGTATAATGAATAATTAAGGAAAAACCAAAATACCCTTATACAATCAACAGATAAATAGACAAGACTTAGAAAGAATAAGAAATCCAGAAAAATATAAACATATATTTTTTGGTGGAATTCAAATTCTAATTAAAGCATATTTTAGAAAAGATATTCATAGCCCAATCACTATTTAAATATACGACGATAAAATTATACACTCTAAAAAAGATGCACTACTAAGGGTTATTCAAGGAAATTTATGTTATCAAATCTTAATGTTCAATTTGCACGCTAATTTTGCTGTCATTAATAATGATAGACATCTAGATAGATCTCTAACTTTAAAACATAAACTATATAGAGTAAAATTAAGAGAAGGAAGCACAGTATATAACCTCACATATCAAACTGCATATGTTTATAGTAATCAGCATAATACTGTAGCATTTAAATCTTATACAGATCCAATCCATTTAGGCTTTTCTCCCATATAGGACAAACTATATAAACTGAAGAAATAAATGAATTAGAAATCACACCACCTCTTCTAATTTACTCCTAGATTTTGACGAGGATAAAAATCTTAGTAGCCAGATATATCCAAGATTAACATATTTAGAAAAAAATAAGCCACTCTTTATACAACCTAGAAGATCTTTAGATATAATAAGTTTCATACCTTTTAAATCAACCGAAAACATAAAAGAATATAATAACAATCAATTATTAGTTATCGGTTATTATATTTTACTAGAACGAAAATGTAATATTCTATTAGACATGGCATCCCATAAATCACATATAAATGAAAACCTAATACTGCAAAATCTAAGCACATAAAAAGATAAACCTTACATTTATCAAGATTATTTAGGACAAAAACATCTTTGCACACATGAAGCAAATATACTTTTTGGATTCTGGGATAACAATAATTATAGATTAGATTTTCAACACACATTTCTAATGGATAATAAAAATTCAAACCAAATACTAGTAGGAATGGATTTTCTCCAACATATTATAAAATTCACACGTGAAAATATTAATATAGATAATTATATCCTTAAATGAAATATGGCTTCATTATTATATTCAAATTGAGTTATACATTTCTACTTATGAACAAATACTAGTACATGCTTTATGTGACACCAGAAGCGATATTACCGCATGTAAACAATGTATAATTCCATAACACAAATCAATCTAATCCCAAGTGTTATTACTCGAGATCTTCAATGGAATTTGAACAATAAAAAATATTGGAGAAATTAATTCTACTAAAATAACAAAAATTATGGTGTCTCTCTAGTAATGGACCAGATATAATACTAAGAAATAATTTCTTTAAATCATTTTCGTCATTTACACAAATAGATAATAATATCATTCTAGTAAGTCCTAACATATATTCACTAAAATGCCCAATTATACATACACCTCAATTTCACACTTCTATCCCTATGTTTTGCAGCCAACGTGGTGATCATCCTCTTTATAAAATTTTAAAAACTTCCTTTCCTCATTTGTTTACTAATAAATTAAGCTTAAAAATATTACCCTCTAATGAAATTTGTAAACTGAGTGAATTAGGAACTTTTTCAAGCTCCTTATTTGAACCAATGTTTTTTGAAAATCCATTAAAATTCTGGACAAATGATGAGCCTGTAGCTACAATTAAACCATTTAATCCTAATCTTAATATAAGAGTAAAACCTATGAAGTCTACTTCTGAGGATAAAAAAGAATTTCAAACACAAATTAAAGAATTACTAAATCTTAAATTAATAGAACCAAGCAATAGCCCACACATCATCCAAACCGTCCTAGTTCGTAACAATGCCGAGCAGATTAGGGGAAAAGCAAGACTAGTTATTAATTATTAAAAACATAATGAAAATACCAAATTTGATGGATATTTCTTACCAAATAAAGTAGTGTTAATTGATCATATTAAAACCACTAAATGGTTTCCTAAATTCGTAAATCAGAATTTTGATAAATAAAAATGCATCCAAATAGTCGTAAATCCACTGCATTTAGCACTCCACAAGGACACTATCAATGGATTTGGACTAAAAAATGCTCCTCAAATATCTCAAAAATGAATGTACACTATTTTTAATGAACTATCACATTTTTTCTTATATATGTTGACGATATTTTATTTTTTAGTCAAACAATAACTGAACATTTGAAACATCTTACATTGTTAGCACAAAAACCACAAAAAACATGGAATAACCTTAAGTAAGAGAAAAGCAGTTTTCTTAACTAATACCATTGAATATCTAGGGCTTATAATAGATAAGGGTTCTATCGGATTACAGAAGCATATTATAACAAAATAGACCATTTTAAATAAATTAACAATAAAAAAGATTTGCAAGGTTTTTAGGTTACATCAACTATGTTGAATCATTTGTTAAGAAACTTGCAAAATTAAGGACACCAATACAAAAAGAAGAAGAAATAATATGTCTTGGTATTGGGATGAAAATGATGAAAAAACACTATATAATATTAAAGAAATTTGTAAATATCTGCAGAAATTACATTTACTAATACCCGACGACTATTTAATCATAGAAACTGATAGCTCTGAATTACCTGTGGTGCAGTTTTAAGAGCTAGAAGGAATAATAATGATCTCTTATGCCGATATAGTTTAGGAACTTATACCATTATATAATAGAGTTTTCACATTAATCAGAAAGAATTATTAGCCATAAAAAAGCAATTAAAAAATTCAAAATATTCCTTAATGAAACATTTTTAAAAAGAATAGATAGCAAAACTGCATTTACTTTTATAAAAGAAAAAATTTTAGATTCTTTACCAAATCAGAGACTTATTAGATGACAAAGCTAATTTTCAACTTATACTTTTGTTATAAAATATATAGAAGAAAATCAAAATGCTATAGCTGGCATTTTATTTCGTGAATTTTGTAGTAAATAAATACGAACATAGAAAGTAAGTATGAAAACTTGTGAAATATCCAACGACGCTGAAGAGAAACTTAGTTTAGAGCTAAATACATATTTAAAAACCATTGATTTACAAATTTGGAAAATAGAATGCGAAATAACCCTTGTCAACAATGTTTTGAAAAGCTAAGAAAATTAAAGAATTATCTGACAGAAGAAGAATAAAAAAGAGATCTACATTCACTCTCAGAATTAGAAAATTTAGAGATTTTGCTAATCTCCACATAAGTAAAGAAGAAGTCAAAGAAAGTACTTTTGCAATAAAAAATAAAGTATTCGAGATTACCATCAAAGAAGAGGGTTCATACTCAAAAAATATTCCAACTTATGCAAAAATTTTATAAGATACCACATAGAAACTTATAGATACTTCTAATGAATGGCAACAATTATCATTATATGATGAAAGAATTAACTCACAAATTTATTTCCATAACGCAGAAAAACATCAAGTTTCTTACATTTACAGAAATACTTATTCAAAATTAGTGTTAGAATTATATAAATGTTGATTAGTTAGATTGATGTATCTAGAAGATGAAATTTTTTTCAAAGAATTATGAAAACATATAATTGAAGCTGTTGATACTTTCCATCGGGCGATAAAACACTGTAATTTATATATTAAAATATATCAAACTTATACAGATATAAAAGGAGGATTTATATCTATTATACAACTTGGAATTAGTAGTAAGTCATATACTCCCAAATATAAACCCATGGAATTATTGTCCAGAAGATCTGCAGTGTTAGATTAATACTAGATTTGGTAGAAACTAAGAAAATAGATACTACCATTATTTGGGTTTATTATTCATCTGACAAATTATTTATTTACAGCCATTGCAAGCAATCTACGAAGAAGATACATGGAGTCATGTAAAAGAAATGGATTGTCACAATTCGTCAAAATAATGATGTTGTAAGAAAACAAGTTAAAGAGATGTTTTGTCTAAAATTGCAAGAAGAAAAATTACATCGATGCATGTATTGTCAGAAGAAAAAGACAACACAAGAAATACAAATTAAGCTTGAAGAAAAAGCTACTGGTATACAGATGTAAACGTACCAATTAATGCTGAAGAATATTCCCAAATTATTCTCCACTACCGACAAAAGGAGCATTTCTCCAGCTCAAAAGAAAGGCAAATTATTATCAAAAAAGAATATTTCATCGATTATTCTGACAAAAGCAGATTCTCTCTTATCTACAAGCATATCCCAAGAATTATTCGAAGCCCACTTAACCAGCCAGCCTGGAAAGATACACCGATTATTTTGTTTAACGTCAATAGTGATGATTAATGTACGCCTTTCTCATCTATTTAAGGCTCTCCCTTCTCTTCTAAGAGGCAGAGCCTGTTATGATATTTACTTCTTCTTCTTCTTCCTGATTCTGTGACTGCCATAACGGCTAATTATCTTCTTCTTGCTTGGATGTTTGTAAGTTTTAATGAATTATACAATGTATTTTTGCTATGATCTTATTACCTGGATGTGTTAATGTTATATTATTTTGTTTCTCTTCTTGTAGCTACGCAGAGTGTAGGAATCGAACTAATGTTGTGCTCTACATTTTTGTAGTAGTCATAAAGGGTTATGGTATGAAGGATCTAAATTATCATTTTGATCCTTTAGCTTCTCTAGAAATTCACAGGGAAGAGTATGACTTGAAAAAAAAATATTAGGGTCAAAACCTAGAAGAAAAGAGATAGCATAATATAATGTTAGGATAAACTTTTAATAAGAAGTGTGCTGGACCCTATATCATTCATAATAGATGATAGATGGAGAAGCAAGAGGAATTAATTAAGATAATGAAAGGAGGATTGCAACAAAAAAATTAAAAAATTTCTAAATAAAATTAAGGAAGTTTAAAAAAATTATAAGAAAAGATATCAGAGAAATTGAAAATTTATAATATAGATGGAAAAATAATTTATCCTTAGAAGATTGTCCTGAAGGAAAATCTCAAAAAATATCTGAAACATAATCTTCATCTAAGACATACAAAATGGTATCAGAGCCAAATGAACTACAATACAATACATTCAAATTTCCTAAACATTCTAATTGTCTCTGTACACTTAGCCCGTCTTATGAATCATTTATTAATTCTTACGAACAACAAATGAAAGATGTAAAGGAAATAAAGAGAAGATTATTAATAAAAGAACTTAAAGCAAGTGTTGAAGAATATCTTGATGTTGAAAAAAATTACCTTGAACAAGAATTTAACAGAATCAGTGAAATACCCAAAATAAACATAAAAAATAAACAGGTAGAAGCTATCCGGTAATTCAATTTGTTTTAAAATCAACTTGTTGTTTTAAATTGACTAAAGAAAGTAGCGGTAAAATATTTTCTGGGATGGAGATTCCACAGCTCCTCAGTGTCTTAAGATTTAATCATAAGAGATCAACTTTGCCCCACCGTATTCATCAATCCACACGAACAGTGCTTTGCCATCTTTATAATTAAGGACAGCTGTTAAAAAAATGGATAATCATTCTCATCATTAAAAATTTCAACAAATAGGAGATTTTAATGTTGTTCTCCATAGCCCAAGAAACTTGCTTGTAGTCTTCTAACATCCACATATCTGCACTAAACTCATCGTTAAAAGCAAAAAAAAAAAAAAAAAAAAAAATTAACATTGCTAAAAAACACACTAGACGGTGGGATCATTGTCCACTTCTCTCAGACTTGATATTAAACCTTGTGAGGATTTTTATCAACTCTGTTGACTATGATTTATATATGTATTTATTATAATCAACCTACGCATGAAGCTTACACGCACTATTATCAACAAAAACACTTCACACTATTGGCCACTAAAGCCTTCTAAAACGGGTTCCGATGAGATTCTGGTGTCGTTGATTTGATGGGGATTGGATTCTTAGCTTCTGAAGATATTAGAGGAATATGAGTTCCCAGATAAGTGCCTCCCAACACATACAAAAACAATTTCACTTCAACATATATTTATAATGTAGTTGATGAAAGATTTCTATATGAATTCTTTCAAGGCAACTGCGAGTTCCATTCAAGATCAATGGATTAGTGGATACTCATTTTCTAGATTCATATTTGTAATATTTGTTTTTTTGGTGAGAAGTATCTGTTTCATTTATGAAATTAAATGTTTGTTTACTTGACGCCAAATATCACTATCTCTTCGATTGTTTGTTTTTATGTTAAATGATTCCTTATTTACGATTGAATTTATCAAATATTTTGTTTTGGATATTTCAATCTAGTAGATTATTTGGCTCTCTGGATTTCCTCTGCGATCGGCTCATTTGGATCCACGGAAACAACTACAATTTCTTATAGTAGCTTGACCATTGCCTTAGTCGAACTTTCCAGAGAGAAGAGATTTAGCAAGAACACAATGTTTTATATTACTGCATGGAGTCTATGATGTTTTTATTCCAGTTTTTGTATTATTTACTTGTATGCCACCTTGTTATCTATTTATAATCCACTGTATTTACACCTGATGTAAGGATGACGAATGAAATACACAAAATTTTATTTATTTATTCAAGGCTGTTGTCTATGTTCTCCTCTTCTACACTTTGTGGCTTTCTTTTCTCTTCCTGTTGCGGTTTTATTCATGGTATAAGAGCTGCATAGCTCAATAGCAAGAATTGATGTGAACCCTTCCACATCAACCCAATAGCATCAGCAATCGTATGATAAGTAAAACAAATTAACATACCAGCCTCTTTAAAGTTTTCAATGTCGCACGTCAAGGGTGTGGTCGCCACCCCCCTACACAAGAAAACTACATGGTATGGAAGGTATAAATTTATAAACTGCTTATGTTAATTGGTTTTGTGTTTTTATTAGATAGCAATTCTCCAATTCCCCCATGATTAACTGAAGATGAAAATGGGAAATCTATTGAAAGCCAAGACTGACAACTTATTGATATAAACCTAATAAATGCAATCTTCTGCACTATTTCCCCATCTATTTTATGATATATCCTCCATTTAAGTCACCCAACTTAGATTTGACAAAGCTTGGAATATTAATTTCAATCAACCATGTAGTCCATGTCATCCAACTTGAGAACGAACTCCACAACATAAATATGGGAGCCAATACCACGACCCAATACCTTACTATTATAAAAAATTTTGTGAACAATATCATAGCTATTAGTTCCAAGATTGATGGTGAGGATAATGCTCAACACTTTGAACTATCTTCAACCAAATTAACATGGCTTTAAAACAGCCATCATAACAAAATTACATCCTATCAGTTTGAAGGATTTCTACTCCTTACTAAATAGTAAGGAATGTAATCAACTCAAGGACACCAAAAAGACTACCCAACTCTCAATTCTTGTGGCAAATAGAAATGAAGGAAGATTTTAGAACTCAAGAAATATCACCAAGAACTCGACCAACAGTAAATACTCCACCAAAAACAAACAATCCAGTACCATGACTATGCCCAAAATAAAAACAAATGCAATTTGTCAAGTATGCATAGACCATAATTACAAGGACAACTCTGCTTCCTAAACAACAACACTCAACAGCCAGATTCAACCATAAAACCAAGGCTAAATCATGGACACATGAGTTACGGTGCATATTCCACCATGATCGCTTGTTTCTCTACGGTTTACCTAGTGATCAAGGGTTTAGATATCATAATTTTAAAAATTATATTTTATAAGTTTAATCACATAATTTTTTACTCCTAATCACTATACATCAGGTATAAACACAAGTGCACATATCACTCAACTAATATAGGACTTTCTTTATGCCTCAATTATCAAACCCACAGGGAAGTTTGTAAATTTTCCGGACTTGAGGAAAAAAAACTCTATTAGAACTTAAGTAGACCTGACTACAAAATAGGATTGAAATTTTATATTGAACAAGTGAATTTTACCAAACAAATTTTATCTCTAAATTCACTTAAAAAGCTAATTGTCACTAGGTTGAAGAAAGTAGAAGAGTTCAAGTTACAAAAATTCTCTCCCCTTCTAATGAAATGAGAAATCAGTGTAGGTGAAGATCACAAACAGGTTCTAATAGATTTTGAGACAAGTAGAAGCATACATTTTCTTTAAATTTTTCCATGTGTATAAAGAAATTAGTTTAACTAAGAACTTCTTTCTGTTTGCCACCCAAGAAACCTCCTAATTATCCCCACTAAAATTATTTCCCTATTTATTGGCACTAACCTTTGGGATACTTTTCCTTCAGCCTATAGAGTAATGTGGTTCTTACTAGTTGGGAAAAGCCATAGCCTTCTCGAGTCATTATGGGTTCACAAATGGTTTTAACACATCAATTGACTAGATTGAATATGTAAATGAAGCTTGAAGTAATAAATAATTAAAAGTATTATATAAAATATTTTCTTTGTAAATCTACATCCTACACATGATTTTATCTCATTACAAGGAGAAGGAGATGGAGAGTTAATCTGATTTCATGAAGAAAACACAAGAACACATTGCTTAATCATAAATCAAGGTCATACAAGATGAAATCTACATAGAACAAGAAGATGTGCAAATAAATACTTATCTCCTTCACTAAAATCAGCAAATAGTCTCCGCCACAAAGGATCTATGAAGTTTCCTTTCAGATCTACACACTCTCCTTATAATTTCACTCAAATATCTCTGAAGAAATGCAGAAAATGCAATAAAAACACTCAATTTTCATTCATTTCCTACACTCCAAGGCCTCCAAACTTCTTCCCTAAGTGTCTCCTTGATGTCCGCCTATTTCCACCAACCGCTTCTACAACTAAAAATAACCCAAATTCGTGTGAAAAATAGCTGAAAACTACTCTGGGCAATTCTGGGGCCTATGCACACAACTACGGCACTCAGGTGCCACTGGATTAAAGTAGGCAGTTTTTGAACTGATGCTAGGTGCCAGTATGCGGCTACTAAGCGATGAAGTCTCTAGATCCGGGCTCTTATGCATTTTTCAGAGATCAATTCCTTACTTCAATTCAAACCGTTTTCACTCCAATTCACTATGTTTCTTCAACAGTTATACCTACAATCAAAACATGAAAGTGCCTTTCTTTAAAGCTCATTATCGTCAAAAATAAATAAGAAATATTAAATGAAAATGTACTTATTAAAAGACATGTCAAAAATCCCCCAAACTTAAACATTACTTGTCCTCAAGTAACATAAAATTTAAATTATCAACTTACAGTAGTGGATCTCATTAAGATTTTCTATTATTTTTGCGTTAGAATTATTATAGTGCAACCTAGAGAAAATTTTAGTAAATTGGGTTAGATCTAGAGTAGAAGAATATCTAGTATTTAACATAGAAATTATGATTTTCTATTTATTTCAAAATTTAATTGTAATTTTTCAAACTTTATATTCTTAAATAATATTTATGACATAATTCAAAGAATTCTAATTATAACTACTTTATTAATACTCTTTTGACTTAATTGAATAGTTTTTTAAACTTCTCCCTTAAGAAGGTTCAAGTGAAACCAATTTTTCATTTGATCTTTCTTCAAGCTTCTCGAGATTTTTTATTTCATATTTTTTCTTTTTCTTTTCTATTTTTTTTCAAGATTATTCTCAATCTTTTTCACTTTTTCTATGGATTACAATATATGGACTAGCCTTTAATGGTTTTGAGTTTCACTTTCACTCTCCTACAGTTAAAAACTAATTTCCACCCTTCAGTAAATATTTGGAAGTATTACTTTGAAAACAATTTTAAATAGAAGCTCAAATTCTAATAAGTGTAAATCTAAGAATCTTGGTTTTTCAACTATACAGTTCTATTTTTACTATAAATAGTAAAATAATTTTTCTATGTTTCCTACCTAATATTCCAACTCTAGAACACCCTATTTTTATAAAAATTTCAATCGTCTTATATAAAATTCCTAAGATTAAGATTATAATATCCTAAAGGTAACACCACATACCACAAGTTATTTTAAAATAACATTATTTTTATTAATAAGCCACTGAGGATAATTAAAATTATTTTTTTTAGTTTTTATCCCTCCCCTTAACTTTAATTTTTAGCTTGTATAACATAATTAGCATGAGAATATAAATTGGGAGAGAAGAAAATTAAATTACATTGTACATGAGTGTACTCCTACTAATAGAGGTATAAGTAGAAAAAAATAAGTGTAGTAAAGAAAAAGCTTAATTAAACGTGACTTTGCAAAATAAAAATACTAAGCTAATCAATATATATCTATGAAAGAGGAGAAAAATAATATATAGTCCAAGGCAATATACAATCAAAATAATAAAAGAATCCAGAAAAAAAATAAGTCCAAACAACCGAAATAAAAATACAACTACTCCTCGTCCTCATCATCCTAATCCTCTGAATCTTCTTCCATAGAATTGTGATGTTCAAACACTTCATAACGGTGATAGGCTGGAAGTTCTATAGTCTTGTCTCCTCCAACCAAGTTGTTCGTCCGACATTGTTCAAGAAAGGATGCATACATACCAAACTCAAAATCACTCTGCCTCTTGTTTTGATGATCGAAATGCAATAATTACTAAAAGTGCTCATATCCTAAGGCCTTCAGAGTAGAAATATAACCTTCTACAACCTTCATACGCTCAAATAATGAATTTAGTCTATCGAAAGAATTGGCTATAGTACGTGAAGTGAATGGTCTAGAAGATGAAGGAACCTCAAAAGATCTAGCTCCAACTCTATATCCAGTATGTTTCCCATATAAATGCACATTAAACTTGCTGATAGGCTTTAGTGGATGCGAGAACTCTTTCCAAGATTCAAAACTAACTCCAGATTGTCGACATAAAGTGAGAATAAGAGAGGGATATACAAGCCCCACATTAGTACCTCCCTTAGCTATACTAATAATGGATTTGTAAATAAGGGAGCCAATATCAATGAGCATCATTTTCTGAATATAATAATTTAGTGCATTCCTCTCTTTAGTCACTTCACTAAGATTGGTGGAGAGAAAAAGTCTTGCTGAAATAAAGTAGGGCCATGACTTTGACGAGGCATTAAGATTAGAGGAAGAGAAATTTACCTTGTGATCATTCTTGATATTCCAGACTCCTTTTCCATTAGTAAAAAAAATAATCTCATCGAGCTGAGGATCGGTAGGCTCAAATCCAGAATAGTAACTATCTGATGCATCTCCTAATGAGTAAAGTGAGTTGATGTGGGCAGGAGTAAAATAAACTCACTTCTCCCGTACCACTAAAGTATTGTCAACAACCTCAGGGAGATTGACATAGAACTCTCAGATATTAGAAATAACTGCTGCAGCAGTAGTGCAGTAGAATGTCTCCCAGTTTTGTGATATAATAAGACCATCCACAACTTCACATGAACATATAAAATCTCGCTCTACAATTAACTTCTTCAATACAAGAAATTCATTGCATGTATCATGTGCTTCTGGACTAACAAATTTTCTCCGATCAACAATTCCCTTCCCTTTTCCTTCTTTAGTCTTAGGATCCATAATCAAACCTAGGAAAAGTCAAATATATCAAGGAATAAATCAAAATATAGGTTGTATAGGCTTTTAAATGCAAATTTATTGCAAAATATAATTTTTCCAAGGAGATAAAATAGGAGAAGAAAATCCTTGGAAATATTATATTTATTAAGGTTCCCTCCACCCAAACTTCTGTTTGCATATAATAACACCTAAAAACACAAAAGAAAAACAAGCTGGCTCATCCTCCTTCTCATCATATCTCCTTTCATCACTCCTAATTTCTAATGGAATCACTACACTAATAAATTTGGTGCTTATAAGTAAATTAGTGGGGCATTCTCCTTACATGATCATTCCTGATACATAAGATTTTGTGTTACAAACTTTAGTAATTCTCTCGTTCCATAAGACATGAACCTCTATCTAGATTAAGATAATGCAGGTCATCCAAATATTCATCATTAGTAAGCTCATTAACAGACAAATGATAACAGGGTCAGCCCAAGGAAGTAATAGAATCTCGATAGACGCGTCTCTAGTTCAAACCTAACATGCCCCTAGTAATCCCTCAAGTCTGGTTAAGAATTGAGTCATTGTGAACTCATTAATTCAACTAATCCCAGAGAACACATAAGAGCTTGCCTACATGAAAAATAAAGGAATTGCCAATGATCAGACCCGTGTTACACAAATATTTATACTCTGAAAGATTGCCAAAAACATGGTCCAAGTTATATTTAGCAGTTAGTGTGAATAAAGAAATGATTTAAAAAAGAAATAATAAGCCTTCACACTAGGGGCACTATGTAAGTATACGTATCGTTTCATGTAATATGGGACTTTCTTTAAAAACCCACAGTGAAGCTGTAACTTCTTAATAATGACTTAGAAAAACTTCTATCTAAAGTACAAATAAAAATGATAGGAGAATGATGTCGAAATATTTCTAATAAATTAAAACTAAATTTATGTGTAATCTGAATTTATGCAGAAAGTAAGAACAAAGTTTAAAAGTCTAATAATTTTTAAAAGAGTTTGAATATTAAGAAAATATCTTTCCCCTTACAAAGAGATCTTAATCTATGTAGGATTTAAATGATTAAAAATATAAAATGATTTACTGTGACAAATAGGAGCATATCTATTCTTTACCCCCTCTTGGTGCTAGCAAAGAACATTGGTTAACCTTAAGTTTTTTCCAGCTAGTGTAGTAGTGCTGAGTAAATTCTAGCCTCTCAATTGGACCTACTAGGGAACCTTAGATCCAAACTCATGATCAAATTGACAAAAGAATCTAGCCTGTCACCCTATAAAAATCAATTCTACGCTCATCAAAACTTATCTCCCTATCTATTTGCACTCCCCCTTGGATGATTAAAATGGCTTAAACCAACGTTACGTGTGGTACTCACTAGTTGGTGATTTTATAGCCCTCCTTAGTCATTATGCTTCGCAACATATTTTAACCTCACAAGTGGCCAATTTGTAGAGTTAATGAAGAATCAGTAAAAACACCATTGTAATTTTATAAATAAAAAAAATCTTTAAATCATTCTCATCCCACAAGACTAATTCCCATATGTAAGAAGAAAAAAAGAAAAACTACTCAGAATTCATGGAGATAAAACAAAAATACATGATTTGTATTGAAAGCTAAGTCTTAACAACAAAATCTTGAATGTAATACAAAGTGTTTATCTTATGTCTTCTCCCCAAGCAATTCTTGAAGTTTCCTTCAAGCAAACTGAAACTCTTCTTACACAATCAATGAATCACAAAATCTCACCAATATGAACTCACGCACCCTCCTAAACACTATAACTCTTCTAAAAGTATCCAAAAGTCTCCATTTTTGTTCAATCATTGACCCCTTTAGATAGATCTCTAAAAATAACTATGGGTCACATCAAGCGTCCCTTCAAAATTCTTCCAAATTCATTGCATCTTCTAGAGAAACTATTTCTGTCGCTATGACGCCGCTCTGGGGAGCTTTGGTGCCCATCACGTTGGATAGCTGGCGCTATTGTGCCAAAGTCTTACACTATGACTGCATATGATGTTGTGCCACTTTGCTCCATTTTGTCCTCATTTTCTCCAAAGATCCATTTCTTGTACTTAAAATTAAAAACATGTAACATTTCTTCCTTTAAAGTGCAATATCATAAAAAGTGTCCATAAAATGAACATTAAATGTATATTAAAAACTTGAAATTTTAAGGTGTATTAGTCAATTCTCTCTACACTAAAATCAATAAAACCACATCAACCTAAGAAACCACATAGAACTATAATCAATCTACACAGAAACTCTACTAATATACTTACAAACACACAAGTACAAGAATAAACACAAACCTTGGGTTACCTCCCAAGAAGTGCTTGGTTTAACATCCTCAACCTGAAGAAAAACCAAGATCTTTCTCAAATTAATCCAACTTTAGAATTTCAGCAATTATAGGTCTGTTTCCACAAATATAAGGTTTTAATTTGTGTCCCTTCAGCTTAAAAATTATTTCACTTTTGGTATCTTCAATTCCCACAGTACCAAAAGGATATACTTTAATTGCAGTAAATGGCCCCAGCCACCTGAACTTAAGTTTTTTGGGAAATACTTTCTATCTTATATTATATAATAAAATCACTTGTCCAGGTTCAAAATCTTTTCTTAGAATCTTCCAATCATGCCAATTTTTCATTTTTTCTTTATAATTTTATGCATTTTCATAAGATTCATTTCAAATCTCATCGAGCTCATTCAGTTGCAATAATCTTTTTCTCTCCAGCATCCTTCAATTTGTAATTAAATTCCTTCAAAACCTAGTAAACTTTATGCTCAAGTTCTACTGGAAAATGAAACGCCTTTCCAAATATGAGCCTATATGGCAACATTTTTATATGAGCTTTTTCAGCAATCTTATAGGCCCAAAAAGCATCACTCAGTCTAGCAGATGTTGATCTCACTTTTGATGAGGTCAAGTCTTTCTTCCTTAGAAGACTAGGATCTATCCATAAGCCTCTCCGGTTGACTTTCCTAGAGGACTAGTGATGGAACATTACCCATTAAAAGGTTAATTTAATTTTAGGATTGAAATTTGTGGAAATTGGGACCAATTTGACGGAAATTTGAGGTGGATTTAGGGAGATTGGGTCTTTTAAGGGCAATTTGGGGGTTTTAGACAAAGATGGTCAAATTGGCCAAATTAAGTCATGTGATAGTTGAGAAAAATGAAATTAGGAATATTTGGAAGGTTTTAAGAATTTTTGGGATTTTTTAGAATTTTTTGAAATTTTGGGCTAAGGTGGGGCATTTTGGTAATTTGGCAAATTTTTTGTGATTTTGGGTAGTGTGGACGTTTTCAAAAGGTTTGAAATGATTTTTTGAACAAATTAGGGTATTTTGGATAAATTTGAGATTTTTGGCCAAATTTAGGGTTTCAAGGGCACTTGAGTAATTTGGGGGAGTTTAGTGGCAAAAGGCCAAGTTGAGTATTTTTGGTAGAATTGGGGTGCCAACCATCATAACTGAGCAATGAACCAATGGAAACCCCATTTGGGTCCTCTATGTAGTGCTCTTAGCTAAATCCCAGCATAGGGCTACTAGGTTTAGAGGACCATCTACATGAGTCTCCAAAAGGATCAAGGGATCAAAGTCAAGGAATTTTGGGTTTATGGTATTCAGTGATTGTGAGTGAGGTGATTGCAGTGAGTACCTTAGCTCTAGACCAACACCCAAGGTCAAACCTAAGGTCAAACAGTCCTGTGGGAACTCTCCTTGAGCTCCCTCATAATGACCCCACCTACTAACTGCTAGAGGTTAGAACCAATATGTAGAGCTTCAAGTTGAGTAAAGAGGAGTTTGTAATTTCTAATGGTGAGGGTTCCTTTTCTAGTTTTCTAGGAATAGTCAATAGGAAGGTCCTATGGCTAAACCCTAGGCTACTAAAGAGGAAGAATTAGATCTCAACCAAAAGTGAGGTCAACACTTCCCATTTACAATATCTATTCTTCCATTGATATATTTTTCTCCTTACTCTGCAAATTATTAAAACCTGAGGGATAATAAGGTTTATAATTTTAATTCATATGATTGTTGGAGTTTCCCATTAAGTCCACAGTATTGCTTCCCCATTATGGATTTACAACAATAGAATTATTATTACTCCATCTAAAGTTTAGATGAGTCTTCCAACAAGAATTATAATAATTGGCATAAGGATTATTAGAACAATAGTTTATTGCATTTAAAGTCTCATAAGAATATTGAGATTCAATCATTTGTCCCAATGAGTTTTCCTTAAGAACATGTGCTGTCTGAGAATACTTCCTTCCATATTGATCTATCTCCATCAATATAGCAGCTATTTGGGCAGCTAACATAGATAATGCATCAGAATCATGAATACTAGCTACTCTTTTTAGATTTACCCTTTCAGAGGGCCATTAAAAATTATTAGTAGTCATCTCTTCAATTAATGAATATGCTTTATTAAATGGGTTTTACATTAATCATCCACCAGCAGCAACATCAATTGTTAATCTAAGAGTCCAACTAACCCATTGTAAAAAGTTTGAATTATTAACCAATCTAGCAACACATGGTGTGGACACTTTCTAAGGAGATCTTTAAATCTTTCTCAGGCATCATAAATTGATTCCCCTTCAAACTGACAAAAATATGTGATATCATTTCTAAGCTTAGCAGTTTTTGAAAGTGGTAAACATTTTGATAAAAATTTTTGTGACAAATCTCCCCATGTACAAATAGATCCAGGTGCAAATGAATTTAACCACATCAATTTATCCCTTATTGAGGAAAAAAATTTAAGCCTGACAGCATCATTCGACACTCCATCATATTTAAACGTAACACATAATTCTAGAAAATTAGCAAGGTGTAAATTAGGATCTTCAGTTGATGTTCCTCCGAACTGATTGTTCTGTACCCCTTGGATAATAACAGGTTTAAGCTCAAATGAATTGGCAGCTACAACAGGGTTCTGTATGCTCAAATGAATTTCATCTGTTGTAGGATTAACATAATTTCTTAAAGGTCTCTAATGATGTTCATTATCATTTCCAACATTACTCAAATTACAAGCCATTTTGCTAACATGATCTATTTCTCTTGTTCTTTTCAAATTTTTCTAATAGTCTCTCTAACTCAGAATTGTAAGTACTAAATTTTCAAATCTTACACTACGCATAAACAAACAAAGCAAGTAATTAAAACTATGCTAACACACTTACATAAGAAAATGTTCAAAAGTAAACTACAAACACTCTTTTTTTATATATAATAAAATAAAATAACTTACTAATATTTTTAGTTACTTCCTTCGCAACGACGCCAAAAATTTGATGCGGATAGATTTAGTGTGTAAATTTTAGAAATATTTTTCAATATTACAAACTGCACACGACATATATAACAAAAAATATCCAATATAATCCCAAAAAAAATACCTTTTATGAAAATATTTTATCATTTAAACTCTTTTTAAACTGCTAAATCCCCTTTAAAATGAATGCAAGTATACGTATCGCGCAAGTAATAAAGGGCTCTAATGGAGTCCTAGATATCGATCCCACATGGAAGTTGGAAAAAACTATAAGTAAATTTTGAGAATTGTATTATAATTTAAACAGAAAAAAATTAAAGTAAAGTGCAAAGTTTGAATATTAACTATTAAACTGAATGCTAAATAAAATGCAGCTGAACGACAAAGTTAACTAATTAAAAACTAAACTTTCGAAAGTAAAATTACAAAACTAAAATTTTGTGGATGGAAGATTCAAATTTAAGAAGGCATCCTTCCCCTTTATAATGAGTTTATAGATTGTGAAAAAATTAGAATCATTTGAAAATATATATAAAAACTATTTTGTGCCAAATAAGAGCAATCGTATTCTTTACCCTCTTCCCAGTGCTATAAAGAACATTAACTAATCTATAGTTTGGTTCCTAATTCCGTGATTAGTCTTAGAGGATACCGACTGCCACTCCAGAGCTCCCACTACTCCCTCCCCTGAGGCTAACAATCTCGCATTAGTTTCCAATCAACTAGACCAAATTAGGGATTTTAATCTGTCACCTTAAAATCTCCAATTTTACATCCAACAAAGTATATTTTCCTATATTTTTGCACTCAATTCCATGGATGACATACTCTCGCATTAAATTAAATGTGATTCTCCCCTATTGTAGAATTCATAGCCCTTTTTAGAACACATGTTTTTCAACAAGTTTTAACATTTCAATTGGTCAGATCAAAAAGTAAATGAAGATCGAAGTTCAAATCATCACAAATTATTGACATTTAAAACCATAAAAATCAAAATCAATTCTTCACAAAACCAGATCTCAAAGTATGGTGAAGTATAAAGAAGTCCACTCAGAATTCATGAGAAGGATACAACAAACATGAATTTAATTTATAAAAACAAGTTTACAAAATAAAATAAATAAAAGCATAACTTATCTCAAAATTCATCGCAAGAAAATCCCTAAAAGTTCTCTCCAAGCCTTTATCTCTTTACAAGCACACTCAATTCTCTCATAGAAGTGTATTGAAGAAGAAATCTTTACCTTCCCTTTCATCTTACAAACCTAGAAGAAAATCTTGTCTTCTTCTCTCCTTTCCTTTCACGCCAACCCCACTTTCTTGTCCTTTTTGTCCTCTCTCTACCCCTTGAAATCTTCCTCTTTTATTTTTGGTTGTGGAAGTATGCAAATTGTGCTGTACAAAATAGGAGCAATAATATTCTTTACCCTTACTAGAGATGCTATAAAGAACACTGGCTAATTTAAAGTTTGAATAGCTCTAAAAACTAGCTAGGCAAGGAAGATACCAGCTCTCACTTTAGAGTTCCCTCAATTCCCTACACCTGGGGGCTAACATCTCGTATCATAACCTAAAAAATAAACCAAGTTGGGGGCTTTAATCTGTCACTTTAAAGTCCTCTAACTCTACACCCTTCAAAGTTTATTTCCCATATTTATTTGCACTTAATCATATGAATTATATCCTTATTCATACAAACTCATGTGATTCTTTCCAATTGTTGCCTGAGACAATACCAGCCAAGCTCTTACATAATCTCACAAAAAATTTTAACACCTCGATAGGCCAAATCAAGAATTAAATGAAGTACGTGGATTTAAATCATTACAACTTCTTCCAACATTAAAGTTCAATGCTCTCCACAACTTCCATCCAACACTTTAATTACTTATCATTTTAAGAAGAAAGATAAAGAAAACTACCCAGAATCCATGGAGAAAACAAAACCACACTTTAGTTTAAAAGTAGAAATCATTGTCAAAACTATAAGAAGTCTCGATTAAAACTAAAACTAGTTTAAAAACGAAACTTAAAAACTTATCTCAAATCCGCCACCAAGCTCTTGAAATTCCATTGAATATCTTTTCTTTTACAACATTCTTGACTGTCACAATAAAACTAAAAAAAAGGATAAAATAAATTTGTGGTGTCTGAAAATCACTCCAAAACTATCTCTCAAAACACCCACTTTCCAACACTTTTTAGAACTTTCAAGCACACTTCAATAAGTCTCAACTTCCTTCTTTTATAAATCTTCAAGAGGTTCCTTGATAACTCTTCAAAATGTGTCTTAACTTGATGTATTCTCCAAAAGATGCCTCTTTTCACAAGTCCTTCAATCATAATTTATTTATAGTGGTCATAACTTCCCTCTTTAGCCAATAGGTGCCTCAAATGTCCCTTCAAAATTTGGTAAAATGAAGTAAGCCCTCACATAACTGCCTCTAGCGCTTAAGTACGGGGCCTCTGGCCCTTAGGCGCCGCCTTTTCTATTTCACTGTCGCTTAAGCGTTGGATCTAGTGCTTAGGCACCAAAACACTTTAGCACATTTTTTACATTTTTGCTCCAAATTTGATCATTTTTCACTCTTTTTAGCATTTTTCACCGTTTTACTTGTACATAAAAGAAAAACACACAAAAACCTTTCATTAAAGCGTACTATCTCAAAAATAGGTATAAAAATGTGTCTACAAACACTATATATTTTAGGTGTATCAAAATCCCCCAAACTTAAAATGTTACTTGTCCTCAAGTGACACTTCAATCTTTAAAAACTAAATAAGTATGATATTGTCGGCACTATTTTTGGTGTGGAGTTTGTCCGTAAGAAGCTGTCGGTCATCGGAATTGAAATCCCGTTGCCCGTTTCGGAAGGACGTTAAAAAAAGTTGGGTTTTGAAAAA
>NEWO01001427.1:85229-96966 GCA_003013225.1 Phalaenopsis aphrodite | reverse complement strand
GAGATTTCAATTCCGATGACCGACAGCTTCTTACGGGCAAACCCCACACCAAAAATAGTGCCGACACCTAAATCCAAAATTCCCAAATTTAACCCCAAATTGGCTAAGTCCCCAAATTTCACCCAATTGATTGCCTTAACCTCCAAATTGGCATCCAATTCATTTTGAAAAGACTTCATGAGGTCCCTATTGACTATTTACAAAAATCAATTTAGACTTAGCCTAAGGCTAACCCAAGCTAGACCCAAACCTAGCCCAACATAACCAAAATGATTAAGGTTAAAAAATCCTTCAAATTGACCCGTCAATTGAACTCAAAAAACATTTCCATTCTTCACCAAAGTTGTTCCTTATGATCATCTACACCAAATGCAACAATTAATTGGGTCAATTGATCTGGCTAACCTAGCCTAAACCCAAGTTTTGGTCATTTGCACTCACTTGGACCCATGCACTAAATGTGACCTAACCACCCTAAAGTCACCAAATTAACTCCACCACACTCATTAGTTGGACTTAGTGATCAATCCAAACACCATGAAACCACCTAAATCAAGCCATGGACTAAAGGTCCCCCAAATTAAGGGATATTATTTCCAAAAATGCACATGCTTAAGATATCTTTGCAAATCAAAGCACATTTGTATTAAATTATTGTGATGGATTCCTCTGGGTTCCCTGAGCTCCTAGCCACCTCCCCCTGACCAGCCGGCCAGCCTAGTAGCTGGAAAAGCCCAAAAATGAGAGCCACTCCCATGACACCTCACCCAAATCAAACCTAGAGGCCAGTTCATGCAAATCAAATTGAAGAGCTCCTCTGCCCTCCACCTAAGCACCACAATGCACCCAAGCTTATGCCCTAAGAGCCACCCTATGACCATTTTTATAAGAACTCAACTCCCACGTCCATGGGAGGTGCGTTGAATTTTTCTTAGAGAGGCCTCTCTAAAGATCACACAGAGCTTCCCTAAGATCCCTTCAGTGCATTCCAACCATTTTCCCTCACTAATTCTCATTGTCGGAGCTCAATTTTGAGCTTGAAACCTTGCCAGAAATCAGGACAGAACCCAATACACCTCCACACTCCACCAAACTTCAATTGCTTGTGCCCACACCTTTACAACAGCAAGAGAGGACAAAGCCCCATCAAATTACGCTCTGAAATAGCCTCCACCATAGCTCTAGACCAACACCTGAAATTGAGCTTGATCGAACTCATACGTAGGCCTTACACCAAGACCAATGACTCAATCCCTAGCCTCCATGGACCCCAACAAACGTGCCGAGCACCTCTGATTGAAGCCTCCCTTCTCAGAGCAAAGGTATAAAACTTCTCCTCCTCCCGAGCTTATTTTGATTCTCCATCTACTTAGGCTTGATTTCATGGTACATTAACCATGTGGATATGTTCGTCTCACTTAGATAAGTCCATAAGATCAAACTCGAGGTGATTTGGTTAAGTCTAGGCTGGATCATAGGGTTTTAGTGTGGACAGTCACAAGATCATTCTATCGGGGATGATGACGGGGAGTCGTCCGATCGCGCGTGTATCACATAGACGAAGGATATCAAGCCAGATAACACTTCGGGACATATACCGCAGGCCGAGTCAGCAGCTACGTGGACGGCGGCGTCCAACCAGAGCGCGCCACACATTCATTCGGAACTGCCTAGGATCTAGTCAGCACGCGCGGTTTAAATAGATAAATAGGGCTTTTCTTATTTATTTAAGTACCCTTAACTTCAAAAATTCATAACTTTGTGTAGAAAAATTACAAAAATACAATAAAAATACCCTCATGCTCAGTGAACAGAGGAAAATAATGTGAAATAAATTTCAAGACCATGTTATGCATATTTTATTTTTAATTAATTAAACACTGTTTTGAATCATTTGATTCTCCATGCATATTGATACATCACCTTGGCTTGAAACTTTGGCATGTTGCAACCTCTATCAAGGGAAATATCTTCTGATTTTTCCAAAATCAGAGGAGCTTCCTATACAGAGATCCATATTTTTGAAGTTATTCCACATTATTTCCTTAAAATAATAATGGAAACTAGCATATTGATTAGAAAATCTTAAGAAAATTTTTAAAGGTCCACCATGACTAGAGAAGCATTTGAAAATAATTTCATGAGTTAAGTCATTTAAAATGCACTTAAATTTTACAAACACTAACTCACTAAAATAATTAATTTTGGAAAATATAAACATTTAAATGATTTGATTTTTTATCTCCACTGTGATTTATGATCCAGAGAACTCATCTTAAAAATTTCAAAATATTTTGAGTTTATTTGAGAACTTAAGTTGATTTTAAAAGATAAATACCACTTTTGGCATTTAAATGATTTTTAAAAATCAAAATATAACTAAAAAAATGATAAAATTTAGTTTTTTGAGTTCTCTGTGATCAGGGGTATTTTTTAAAAATAAAATAATATTTAAAATAAAAACTTGATTTTTAGCCTATTTTAAATATTTAATAATTAAAAATTCATAAAAACCACAAAAGTAATAAAACTCATGGAAATGTTTTAAATTACTTCCTAATCACTTAGAAACAATTAAAATATTTTTTCTGATATTTTAAAGAAAGATATTGAATTTCAAAGCTCAAAAATATTTTTTTTAAAATGCTAAAAATGAGTTTTCACTAAAATAATTCCAATAAATCAAAGGTTAAATCATAGGAAAATAAAAAAAAAATTATAAAATTTGCTCCTCTGAGTTCTCTAACCTTAGAAAGATTTTAAGAAAATACAAAACTTAATTTTCACCACCTAAAATATTTTCTTTTTATTAAATAACCCAGAACTTGAAATAATTCTAATAAATCACAGAGAATTAAAAAAATTATGAAATTTAATCCAAAGGCTTATCTAGTCTAGCCCTACCTCCAGTAAAAATTTCAAGGGATTAGAATTTACCTTGGTCAAGTTAGGAATTTTCTTTGAAAAATCCTATTTTTGCATGAAAATAATTAAATAAATTAAATTAAATTTTACAAAATCACATTTTCTCCTCTGATGTCTCAATTGACCCTTGAATGAAATAGGATAAAAAATTTCAAAGTCATTTGAATTGACTTTGACAAATTATGGAGTGTTAAAGCCTTAGGGGCAAATGTGTAATTTTGGAAATTTAGCCTTAATTAACATTTAGGCTTAAGTCAAGCAGGGGATGGGTAACCTCTAATCTTAATCAATTCATTTGATGTTTGAAACACAAAGGGGTTAATTGGTAGAAACCAATCTCACTTTCTTAATTAAGATTAATAAATTTCTAAATTATTAAAATTTGGAAGTTTATTAGAATTAAATAATCCTGGACTCAGGGGTATGACTTTTGAAGCCAAAAATTGATCAATTTAATACCCCTTATTTTGATTTTTAAATAAAATCCAAATCATGAATCATGACCACTTGAAGCTTAATTTTTTCAAAACTAATTAAGACACTCACATAGGTCTTAAGGGTTTAGTGGTGACTTAGGCTAAACTAAAAATTGATTAAACAAGGATTAGAGAAATAAACATAATTATATTAAACATCCTTGAAACACCACTAAGCTCAATTAGGATTAAAAATTTGGCTAAGTGTTCAAATTACACTAACTTCCCCTTTAAGGGAATTCACTCACATAATTTTCAAATTAAATGATAAATGATAATCAACCTATTCTTAAGGATAATTGAGACATCAATGTTCAATGAGCATTAAGGGTATTTACATGATGAATTATTAAGCAACTTAATAAGTTTAAAAAGAACTCGGTATTTTCCACTAGGCAGCGAGAGAGTAGCATGGATTTGCTTCTTTCTCTAGATCTGTTGGACACCTCGGAGATCTACCAAACTTAATATATTTTGCTGAGCAACATCATCCTTAATTAAACTTCTAAGGACCCGCCAAGATATGACATAGGGTTAAGAAAATTACCAAAATTTTACCTTTCCCGCTCTTCATAAACTGCCTTAACATGCATTTTAAGTTTCAGGTGGTGGAACAAGAAGACTCGCCAGATACACTTTTACAGTTTTCAGCGTTGTCTTTCTTGTACTTTCATACAATACTTTTATACTTGCAAATTTGCATGCTAAATAATGATGTCACCCTGCATGAAAACTAAAACCATCAGGATAGCCACATAACCATAACCAAAACCAAAACTAAAATCAACCAAGAAAAAATTCACCTCACAACATTCAAAATATAAAACAACTCAAAATTTAATCACAAACATCACACAAAATCACAACTTCAACTAAATTAAGATGTCTCTATAGGATGATTGAGAATCCCTCGGAGGAGGTAACCTACGGTTGCTAACGAAGCTTCCCACAGTTTAAATGAAATTATGGAACTCATTAAGTTGAAGTTTAGTAAGTTCATTTGGATTAAATGAATCTAATAAAAAATAGTGGTGCCGGAACGAGGGAACCGTAGGATCTTAACCGGTCTCGCTCTAATCAACTTTAATATGCCCTCATAAAATTTAAAGAACTTCAACCATAGGGCCACCTGATTTGATATTATAACTTGACACACTATAAAACTCAAACTTGTCGCAGCAAGGGGCTTGGAGCTAGCATGGTGGGTAGCACGACCATCTTCAATAGCAAAACATGTCTTCCCCAGCTAAACCAATCTTCCTTCCTTAGAATTAAACAACAAAGCCATAGGACTTCGAGGTTGCTTGCTTATGCAACGTAAATCCTCACCTTATCTTTAGGCCTTTCCATAACCCTATTATATAATATAAGCCCTAACTCGTCTTAGGATTCCGAGGTTGTCGTTTGTCACGACCTAAATCCTCACATCTTCCAGGCTATTTGTGTGATCATTTCACACGAATGTAAGCCCTAACTGATAAAATTAGCAGGATGAAACACCTAAATATTTCTCCTCAAAACTGAAGCCATGGGAAGTAGCTAAGGTTCTCCTCTGGATCCATGACATCCCCTAGTACTTCTCCCCTTGGATTCTACAATAAAATGTTCCAAATTTGAACCAATCCCCTTTCACACCTCTACGTCTGATTTCATTGAAGAGTCCTACCCTTTGAAATTCCTTGAAGATAACATTTCTTGATTTTTATCGAGAGTCTTCTTAGGTGGCTTTGGTCATTTAAGATGTAATTAACTATAGGGGCTTACCCTTATAGGAAGCATGTCAGAACCCGTCTTAATATAAACCCTATTTAATCATTCATATTAAATGAGGGAACTTGTTGGCAAATACAAAGGTTTTGCAGACCATACGGATGTCATACTTTTCTTAATTTATTTGAGCGAGTCTCATCCTCAATTCTTATGTTTATCCTTCAGGATAGATACAGGATTTGGAGTACAGTGCTCTTTCATTTTAAACTATTTAAAAAAAATGAGGTCAATTAAATTTCATACTTCAACATCCTTTCGAAGCAGGCGATGAGATTTTGATTCCGGTGATCGACAGCTTCTTACGGGCAACTCCTCTCCAACCCCGAAATAACGCCGACAGCTTCTGGCGACTCCGCTGGGGACGTGCTTTTCTCTCCATACAAATCAAGAAATATTATTTTCACACATCGGTAATATGTTCATGTCCCTCTTGGGCTAGATTACCCTTCTTCCATTAGCATACTTTACCCATTTCTATCTTGGAAAAGTACAGCTAACTCTTTGGACTTCAGGACTAGCTGTTCAACCATCTTTGGATAGAGAGGCTCAGAAGGCCATTAAGGACTCTTTAAAATTTCATGCGGGGTCGGATCCCCAATAGGTGTGTCGGTGGACTAATCCCACCTGAGCATTCTTTGCTATTCCGCAAATTAAACCAAATTTTGTTGTGTTGTGCACACTTTGAAACTTTCTTGCATTAATTAAATTTTACACCTTTTTAAATAAAGATGTTAAAAAAAATACCCATAAATTAAGACCCTCCCGGTCTACAGATCAACCTCTATTTTCAGTGCTTGCACAAAAGATTACGAGGTTTTTGGCCATATAGCTAACCCTAAAACTTTCTGTTTTAAAGCCCGCTGCGATGGCCTACCCAACACTAACCTTTTCCTGCATACTGCCAACGGACCGCAGCGCCCGTAACGTTGCTCCCACCATTAAGTTCAGAACAGGATTTGAAGACCTCGAGGTTATCCTTGGGAAAGCCCCATTCGTAGTAATGAAGATCGCTGCTCCAGAAATGCAAGAAACGTCTGCAGAATTCAGTTTGAACTGCCTTCAGGACTTCTCTGCCTGCAAGAAAGCTAAAGCTATTACCATCAAGCCTGCTATCCCTGCTGCTACTAAGGTGAAAGAGGTGATGGTCGTTGAAGATCCGACTGAAGGGTTAACTGTCCCACCACCCGTGTTTGAAATCGGGTCAAGCTCAAAGACTGTACCACTGACCTGAACTCAAAGGAGGAACCGCAATAGGAGAGTTCGGAGGGTCGTTACAGCCCAGACTCTTGAGAACACACACGTTGAGGAGGATCATGGTCAAATTGAAAAGTTACTACCAGAAATTTATCCACTCCTACGAGGGAGTAGATTCCATCCTCTGATGGATATTGATGGATATGAGAGTATCCGAAGGATTGCTGTCGTATTACCATCACTCCGTGCACATAGTGAGGAGGGAAAGAAATTCATTCCCATCACCCGAGTTAGTGCAGTTTTCAGAAGACTTGCTACTAAAGAAGGATGTTATGTAAGTGAATTACTTAAGTGAGTGGGACATACGATTTCCCATCGTATGAAAAAGGAAATTTTGAAGGATGTTAAGTCCATTATAAAGTCTCCCAAGTCAACCGAAAAGTTACCTACCCGTATTCCCGTTTGGTTCTGTTTGGGAAACCAAGTTGATACTGCTATAGTCACCACCGATCATACCACCACCAGGACTGCAGGTTGCCGACCAATTAAGTCGAGACTAGGTCTGAGAAGCTTACCTGTCATTCTTGCAATCACGAAGAGAAAGGCAAGATGGTTATCTGACACTGTAGCTGGTCTACACCACGGGGAGCATACCTTCCACGACATACCAATGTGTCTACTAATATGTCCCATCCTGAGACATCATCGTCTAAAAAGAAGAGGGTATGGGTACCCAAGGTCGCTGCACCGATACAGTTCAGTGAGCCTAAAGGACAGGAAATAAAACCAGTGCCTGAAATATCTGACATCGTTGCAACAACAGCCAGTGAGATGGAGGAACATGTAGAAGATATCCACCAAGGTTCTCCAGATCTTAAAGCAATCAAGGAATCGATAATTGAGGAAAAGGTTGAGAAACTGAGGATTGAGATTTCCGAGTTAGCTTGAGAGCATGGAGTTTCCGTCAATAGCGACAATGAAGATTTTGATTACAGTGATTACTTGGAGGAGGATTTCATGGATGTCCATGTAATCAAAACCAGAGCTACCACATCTGTGCGCAAGGCTCAACCTCACACCAAAGAGAACGCCGTAGAAGAATTGCGTAGGGTTATCCTCCTAAGGGATGAGCATGTCAGTCTACTGGAGAAAAGAATAGAAGAGATGACTGTAGCTATGACCGCCATGGCCACCATTCAAGGGCAATCACAAGCACCAAGATTAGCTTCTCTAGAGATTAATCAGCCAGAAATCATACACATCCAGATGAAAGAAGAGAGGCTACTTCAGCAAAAAAAGATGAACAATCAAAGAAAGATTCTTTGTCAGGTGCCATGCCAAAAAAGGAATTCAAGCAAATGGTTGAACAAGTGTGGGATGCCTTAGCCCAATCCAAGGATGGTGCATCAATTTTGAAGGTAGACCTTACCTGGAGGAGTTTGACGCCATTCCTTTCTCCAAGGGTTTTGTGACCCCAAACTTCAAGATATTCGATGGGACTGGAAGTCCCAGGCAGCATATAACACAATTCCGAGCCAGTTGTGGCAACACGAGGAATAACGAAGCTCTACTTTGCCAGCAGCTTGTCGGAACATGGTTTGAGAGAACAATTTTTAATGCATGAGAGAACTTGAAAAAGGTTCCATAAACATGAATTCAGCTGAGTCAATCTCCCCAATTGATCCGTATGTCGGAACAGATGGATGGAGTACAACTTTGGATGAACTAAAGAGGGACCTTAATCACATACAAAATTCATCAAAACAAGCTTCTATGAACACCAAAGAAGAACGTAAGGAGGTCTGGAGTAGGTCATCCAAAAAGATACTGAACAAAATACAGTCTGCATCAAACAAGCCTCCATTCAGAGTCTGCAGCATACCGAGCCCGAGATGAAGGTTTCGCCAAAAAATCTGTCATCATCAAGGACAAAGATCAGGAAGAAGAAAAGTATCACAGCCAAGATTGATAGAACAGGGGGTAGGATAGGGGCCGCCTCTACTAGATTGGTTGTCTCGGATTTGGGGAAGAAAATCCTCGAACCCTTGACTTTGTATGATTATCTTTTTATCCCTGTTGGGTCTTATGAATATAATGATTGTGATTTCGGCTACATTTTGACTATTTCTGGTAATAACGTGACTGATTATGACCGATATGGCTGCGATCTCAATCCTCAAAATGATCTTCAAATCGTACTCGAGTCTGATGAACTAGTTGTCAAGCCCAAAGAAGAACTTAATGATATCGCTTACGTCAACACCGACAACGAAGAGCCAACTCTCAAGCATCATGGTACACCGCTCGCCATAAACTTAGATCTTTTCGACGAGGAGGAAAAGACACCGGAAGATTCAACAATGATATCTCAAGAAGAAAAAATCACAGAAGTCAACTTAAGGAGCGGAAAAGTGTTACCACCAAGAACAACTCCAACAGACAAAGGAAAACAGATAATGACTCGAGAAGAGATACCCCCACCTCCGCCAGTGGAAGAACAAAAAAATCAAGATAAAATTGGAGGATCATGCAAAGTAGACTACAACGTGCTTGCTCTTCTTAGGAAGTTGCCTGCCCGACTAAGCATCTATGACGCTCTGATCCTGTCAAAGGAGATGAGAGAATCTCTTGTTACAGCTTTGCTTGATCCAAAAATTTGCTTAGCTCAGTTGGCTAGGACATCCTCAGATGAAGTTTGCTCGTTGAGAGAACAGTCAGGGGTAACTTTCACAGATGAAGATTTGCTGCTCGGTATCGCCGACCACAACCGTCCACTCTACATCTCCATCAACATCGACAAATTTGTGTTATCCAGGATTTTAGTGGATCCTAAAGCATCTCTCAACTTGATGAGCCTACAGACATTGGCCTATTTAGATATTGAGGCTCAAGAGCTTACGACCGATAAGATGATGTTAAGAGGATTCAACCAAAAGGGAGAAAGAGCCCTTGGATCAATTACATTACTTATGAAGGTTGGAGAACTCGTAACAACCGTTAAATTTCATATCATCGACGCTCTCTTTTAACGCTCTATTGGGTCAACCATGGATTCATGAGCATAATATAGTTACATCATCCCTACACCAGTGCATTAAATACCGTAAAGATGGTCAAGAAAATTGCATCAAGGGAGACCTACAACCATTTTCAGTGCATGAAATTGGCATCCATGAAGATGCTGCCTACTACGCGCCTCCAAAGAGGACTGTCTTCTCTCATGAAGTTATCACAAAAAAAAATGAAGATTAAGAAAAAACACAAAAAGGATGCCATACAACTCCGCTTCAACAACCTTCTACCACTCCCTTACAACGAGTTGGGGGAGGTTCTTCTAGTTCACACACCCGAGGTCGAGGCCGGGGACGCAGACGAGGAAAGATCAATTTAATTGTTGAACAAACTAGGCAAACTATTAATATTGGTGATGAAGACAGTTCTGAAGATGAAATAATGATGACAAAGCAGAAGAAACCTCAGTACGAGATATCCCTAGAAGATACAGAGAGGAATGAATATGACACAAAGTATGATCAGATAAACCAATGTGTGAATACTATGACCCTTACTCTGATTCTCCCTTAAAAGGTCAAGAGTTTAGAGGTCAAGGAAGTCCGTAGTGTTGGTTCAAAGCCGATCAAATTTTACCGTGCTTCTACCTCTACTAAGCTCGAAAAACATGTAAATTTGGATGTTGATTCTAATGAATTAATGGAATTGCCTTTTGGTTACTTCTCGCCTTATGTTCAAAAGTTAATTCAACAAGGACACTTACCAAAATGAATATCAAAAGATAAATTTCAACTTTTTAAAAAATTATGGAATGCTAAAAGTCGAACTCCCAATTCAAACGTAGGTCTCGGATTTGGTACAGTTGGACCAGTCGATGATTCTGAATTTTGCATGGTTGTTACTGGTGAGTCAAAAGAGGATTGTCTTGATATAAAGGATGACTCTACTGATCAATCAATAGAAGATGCTCTGCCAGAATTTGAGGAAGAAATTAAATCCACTGTCGATGAATTGAAAGAGATTAACCTTGAGACTTAAGAACGACCCCGACCTACATTTATAAGTTCTCTACTTGATGATAAAGAATCTGCAGAACTGGTCAAACTATTGACAGAATTCAAAGATTGCTTTGCATGGAGCTACGATGAAATGTCAGGGCTATCAGCAGAGGTTGCAGTCCATAAACTTGGGGTGGACAAGAATATAACCCCAGTAAAATAGGCTCCTAGGAGAATGCGCCTTAAAATAGAACAACAAGTCATCGCCGAGGTGAAGAAGTTGATAGACGCAAACTTTGTTAAAGAGGAGCAATACCCCACGTGGCTAGCCAATATTGTACCTGTTAAAAAGAAAAATGGACAGATCTGCGTTTGTGTCGATTTCAGGGATTTAAATAATGCATGTCTAAAAGACGAGTTTCCACTACCTATACCAGAGATGATGGTGGATATCACTTCAACACATGAGATTTTCTCCTTCATGGATGGATCATCAGGATACAACCAAATTAAGATGGCTCCAGAGGATGCAGTACTTACAGCTTTCAGAACACCGATTGGAATTTTCTGCTACATAGTGATGTCATTCGGCCTAAAGACCATCGGAGCGACATATCAGCGTGCAATGACGAAGATTTTTGACGACCTCATTCAAAATCAAGTAGAATGCTACGTGGATGATTTGGTCATCAAAGGTAAACAAAAAATAGACCATTTGTACAATTTCAAAACCGTGTTTGAACGGTTACGATGATATGACCTTAAAATGAATCCCTTAAAGTGCGCCTTTGGCGTCACCTCTGAGAAATTTCTAGGATTCGTTGTCCTTCATCGTGGAATTGAGATCGACTTGGATAAGATTAAAGCTATCTTGGAAATGCTTTCCCCTAAAACCATGAAGCAGCTACGTTCCTTCCAAGGGAAGTTGGCATATCTAAGACACTTTACTTCTAATCTCTCAGGTAGGTGTCAGCCTTTCTCGGCATTGATTAAAAAGGACGCCAAATTTATTTGGGAAGAGAAATGTCAACGGGCCTTTGAGGATGTTAAACAATATTTAATGACACCTTCTGTTTTGGCAGACTCTATCCCAGGGAAACCGTTGATACTTTATACCGCGGCTTTGAATGACTCTCTTAGAGCCCTCTTAGCCCAAGTCAATGATGAGGGCAAAGCAAATGCACTCTACTACTTGAGTCGTCATCTAATACCGATAGAGATAAGGTATCCACCTTTTGAGAAGCATTGTCTGGCATTAATTTTTGCTGCCCAAAAGCTTAGACATTACATGCTTTCTCATAAGATTACCTTGATTTCGAAAGTTAATCTATTGCGATATCTGATGACCCGACCAACACTCTT
>NEWO01001427.1:53220-63997 GCA_003013225.1 Phalaenopsis aphrodite | reverse complement strand
GAAAAATAGGGCTTTATTTGATTTATTTAATGACAAGAACATCAAAAATTCATATATTGGTATAGAAAAATCATAAAAATAAAATAAAAATACCCTCTTGCTCAGTGAATAGAGGAGAACAATGTGGAAATGGTTTCATATTTGTTTAATGCATGTGTGATTTTTAAATAATTAAATAGTGTATTTCTTATTTGGATTCTCCATTTACATAGACATTTCACCATGACTTGATTTTTGGGGCTTTAATTCACTCTATCATAAGAGACCTTCCCTGATTTTTCCAAGGTCATGGGAGATCTCTAGGCAGAGATCTCTATTTTTTAAGTTAATGGTCCCTATGTTGGTATAAAAATTATATAAATTAAAATATTAATAAAAAAAATACAAAACTTATTTTGGTAGGTTCACTGTGGTTAAAGAACCTTAGGAAAAATATAAACTTGGTTTAACTCATTAAAAATAATCCTAATTGTTGGGCCCTAAAAATAAAATTAAATTAAATTGTAATAAATATAAATGTAAATAGCATAAAAATTATTCTTCATTGTAATTTATTATCAAAGGCGTTCCTCATAAAAATTTCAAGTCAATTGAAGTTAATTTGGCCACTAAAATGGATTAATTAAGTTAAATGACATTTTTTACACTAAAATAATTATAATAATTAAAATACAACTCAAAAAATCACCAAATTGATTTTGGGAGCTCCTTATGATAAGAGGAACCTAAGAAAAATAAAAGTGTAATTAAAATAAATACTTCATTTTAAGATATTTTTAAGTATTTAAATAATTAAAAGTTAATTTTAAAATCATAAAAATTACAAAATTGTAAAAATACACTAAATGTCACATTTAGATTCCTGATCACTTGAGACTAATTAAAATAATTTTCTTAATTCTCTAAGTCAAGATATTAATTTTTGAAGGCTTAAAAAGGAATTTTCTTTAATTTTGCACTAAAATAATTCTAATAATTAAAAGATAAATCACAAAAATATGAAATTTATTTCTCTAGGTTTCCTGGCCTTAGAGAAATTTAAGAAAAATATAAATTTTGATCTTCCCTTTAAATAATATTTTATATTTAATTAATACTCAAAACAAACAAATAATTCTAATAATTCAATTAAACAACTAAAAATCATGAAAATTGGTCCAAGTGTACTAACCTAGGTGAACCTCCAGTAAGTTTCTTAAGGAAAGAAGCTTTGTTTTGGGTGAGTTATTAAATTTCCACTAAAAATCCATATTTTTGCATTAAAATAATAATAAAATTAAATAAATTCAGAAAAATCACATTTTTTCGCTGATATTTTAATTAACCCATGAGTGAGGTAACATAAAAATTTTAAAGTCATTTGAGTTTGATTTAATGAATTATGAGGTGCTAAGGCCTTAAGGGCAAAAGGGTAATTTTGGAATTTAAGCATTAATTAATATTTAGGCCTAACCAAAGGGTAAATGGGTAATGAATAACCTTAATTGACATGTCTTGATGATTGAAATATGAAAGGGGTAAATGGTAGCAACCAATCTCACTTTGGTCTCATTAAGGATAAATTTATAATTTTTAAAGTTGATGAAATTTGGGAGAATAATTAAATAAGAAGAAATTAAAGTGAGGGGTTTGACTTTGGAAGATTATAATCCACTAACCTAAAACCCCAATCAATTGTTTTAAAATAATTTATGACATATGATAAGGATCAAAAGTACAAATATTTAATTTTCCTTAAAATCAATTACAAATTTACCTATTAAGTTTTAAGTGCTTAGTGATGAATTGTGGAAGGGTGTCCAAGCCCATATATATAATGAGTATATGGATTGTGAAGTAATTAAAATCATTTGAGTATATATATATATATATAGTCTTTTTGCTAAATAGGAGAAATCATATTTTTTACCCTCTTCCAAGTGCAGAAAGAACATTGACTAATCCAGAGTTTGGTCTCTAATTCTGTGGTTATACTGGAAGGATACCGGCTGCCAGTTCAGAACTACCACTACTCCCTGAACTGAGGGCTAACAATCTCACATTAGTTTCTAATCAACTGAACCAAATTGGGGATTTTAATCTGTTACCTTAAATCTCTAATTCTGCATCAACAAAGTGTATTTCTCTATTTATTTGCACTCAACCCCATAGATGACATCCTCTCCCATAAAATCAAATGTGATTCTCCCCATATTGTAGAAATCATAGCCCTTTTGGAACATATGTTTCTCAACACATTTTAACATTTCAATTGGCCAGATTGAAAAGTAAATGAAAATCAGAGTTCAAATCATCACAAATTATTGACATTTAAAACCATATAAAATAAAATCAATTCTTCACAAAACCATATCTCAAAGTAGGGAGAAGGATAAAGAAGGGTACTCAGAATTCATGAAAAAGATACGACAAAACACGGATTTCATATATAAAAATAAGTTTACAAAATAAAGAAATAAATGAACACAACTTATCTGATAATCCTGATCAAGAAAATCCATTGTAGTTCTCTTCAAACACTTTCCCTTTTTACAAGCACTCTCAATCCTCTCTTAGAAGTGTAATGAAGAAGAAATCTCTCACCTTCCCTCTCCTCTTACAATCCTTGAAGAAAATCTCCAAGCCCTTGACTTTCTCTCTCTCTCTCTATCTCAGCCAATCTCTCTCTTCAACTCCCCTTTCATGCACCCTTTAAGCCCTAAACTTCCCTCTCTTTTATTAGAGGCTACTTCCCTTCAAAAAGAATTCAAAATTCCCTCTAAAATTATGTCCAAAAGTCAACCCTCTTGAATTCAAAAGACATGTCTATTGATCTAAGAGGCATATTACTTCATAAAAGAACCTTCCAAAGTATCTAGATGAATTAAATCACTTAATGAGGTATTTTGAACAAGTGTCCCTTTCAAAATTCATGCAAAATTTATCCCAACCCACCTTAATTCCCAAAAAGTCGTCTCTGGTGCTTTAGGCTCCAACTTGCTTAAAATCGCGCTGTTCTGAGTTTTGGCGCATCAGGCCCCAAATCTGGTGCTTCAAGCTCTAGCTCTTTATCAAATGGCGCTTCAGTGCGAGCTCTTTGTAAAATGGCACTTCAGGCACCAGAATCCCAAAATTCATTATTTTGGCTTCAAATTTCATTCTTTTTGCTACTTTTTCTCCAAATGCCTAAAATTGATATACCTGTAATAAAAAAAATGAAAACACCCTTTTTTAAGTGCAATATCACCATAAATAGGCATAAAATGTATACTTAAAACCACATATTATTTTGGTGTATCATCATGCTAGCATTGAGTGTGATCACGTTGAGGAATTTTGGGGCGTGTTAATGCCAGGGCATTTGGGGGCTTGACCACACCCGAACTGGGAGTGATCAAGCTAGGATGTTTTTGAGTGCGACCACGCCTATGACTAGACAATTCTTTAGCTAAGCTAGTGTTAATGGGTTTGGTGTGAAATGAGACAAAAAATGAGGTCAATAAATATACACCTAATACGTGTGACAAACTTTTGAAAGTACAACACATATTGACATTGACCAAAATGATCAAGTTCTTAGAATTAAATATGATTTGAGTTTCAACTTTTGATTTTTTTAAAAGATTTGGATTTTTAAGTTTGTGAACTCTGACATTTGTTATTTGCTACGGTTTTCAAATTTGCATGGACAAATTATGGTGGAAGATCACATGGATTCATATCCAACTAAAGCGGTGAACTGGGTGATTAGGGAATATAAGAAAATCATGGGGATTTACATCTATCTTGAGGAGTTATGATAGGGAAAGCAAGTCTTGGCTAGCCTAGGAAGGAAAGTACTGACACTAACATTCATTCTAAGAAATAAGCAAGATGGTTAGATCAAGAAGGACAGTGTTGGAATTTTCATTCATCTTGAGAGCTAACTAAAATAAGCTGAGAGTGTGTCCATACTTAAGGAAGGAAAGCAGTAAGACTAACATCCATCTCAAGAAGTAGGCAAAGTGACTAGATAAGGACAGCTCTAGAACTATCATTCAGCCTGAGAGCCAGTTAAAGGAAGTTTTTATGTAATTAATATGGAAATTGGTTTAATTCTGCTAAAGAATTCAATTTAATTATACTTGGAAGTTGTAATTTGGTAGTTTCGGAGTTTATGTCGTTTGAATTTATGTGGATTTGTTTTGTGCTTGGACACATTAGTAAAGAAAGCATAAGAACTTAATTTCAATGTAAGAGGTGTGCATGGGTGACTTGATTAGAATATATAGAATGAGTATCTAACCTGATGACTAGTCAGGTGGTAAGTTTAAAGTAGATAGTTTAGAGACTAGCATCTGCATTAAACTATAACACAGTTATCCTAGAAGTGAGCCATCACACTTTGGGCTTCTAATGGTTCCTCTACAATATGTAATTACTATACTAGAGAGCCGCACGTACTCTACTAGGTTTACAAAATTAAGACATTAACTTATCGAGTCCTTTATGGGGACTAAGGTTAATGCTCCAAGAAGGAGAAAAGGTTGTGTAATTGTGTGTTGTTTCTTGTTTGTTCATTATTTATTATTTAGGTGTTCAATGGCTAAGACAAAGAAAATTTCCTTACAAGAATGATGCTTGTTCTATACATAGTTTAGAATAACTTAAGCATTAGAATAATGTAATTAGAAATGTGATAAAAGTACGAGCCATCACTAGCCTGTTTCTTTAGTCCACATTAGATAGGCATAACAATTCTAAATAAATGGTGTGTAATGACTAAACTAGGAGTCATCATAAATTTACAGAGCCATGGAGCTAGTTTTTATTGAGGTTGGTGTGTTAACTAAAATTGAAGAACATGAGAAAGGAAAGTTATGTTCGGTATTGGATGAGCTAAAATAAGAAAAGCCAAGGGAATTTCTTTAAACCAGAATTAGTAACTCAAAGCTTTAACCTATATCATCAATTGCATCTATGATTAGATTGATGACCTGATCTCATCTTAATAGTGCCACGTGGGGCGTTCTCTAACTTCTAATGGTTTCTCAGCTAATGTCGTGGAATATAATGAACAATGTCATACCAGATCTAACTATCTTACTACAAGGTGTCTAGTGACAGTACTAGAAGATAATGGTTATACCCTAGGCTTACTTAGTTAATGAGTAAACTATGTGACCAATTGTTTGTTGATTAATAACTCAGAAGTCTAGAAAAGGAAAATGTTCTTCGTAAGCATTCAATAGACTATACATTAGAAAGGTGTCCATTGACAAATCCAAGATTTATAAGTCTAAAGTGTTGAATTGATCGAACCTTAAAATCCACTAATGTTAGCTAGACTTGCCAAATTTATAAGTTAGTCCAACTTAACTTTAAGTATGGTGTTCTGACATAGAGTTGGATAATGACTGACTCTAGGGAGAGGTTCCATAGACATAACTATATCCTAGTTTTACTCAGTCAAGGTGTATGTTACATTGGGGTTGGATATAACAAACCAAAACTGACAGGTTTTAAAGGAGGAACAAAATATCTCATTGGTGTGTGATAAGTTGGATAGAGAGAAATTTTATCATGATACTTATTATAGCTTAGAATGACTATCCTAAAGGATTAATATAACAAAACCAACCTTGAATGGCTTGAGATCAATCAACATGGTATCATTGTAATGGTGCCACATGGGGCGTGCTCCAACTTCTAATGGACCAAGGCCAAACTTGTGGATAATTTGAATAATATCAAACTATGTTTGGCAAATGTTTTCTTATTTATGATGAGCATACAATATGAGAGCAACACCTACGTCAAGTCAGATTTACTAACTCAAAGGATTGATAGTTGTATGAAGGTCAATCAACCTAATCATTTTGAGTTGGTGTCACGTGGAGCACACTCCAACTCCTAATGGGCCTGAAGAATGTTCAAATAAAGGTTATGATGGGCTAAACTGAAAGAGGCATATGAGATTTATCACATTTTAGGTTTACTAGTCTAAGGATATTGCAACCAAAATCAGCCCTAGCTGATTTGAAGTCAATTAACCTGATCACATTGTGATAGTGCCACATGGGGTGTGCTTGAATTCTGATGAATTAAAAGCAAATTTTTTTTTGGTATGAGATAGACTAATTTGAGAAGAGACTTGGGACACAACTTTTCTCAAGATTGTTGGCCTAAATGATTGATCTCTAAAACCAAATCTGATTGGCTTGAGATTAATCAACTAGGTCCCATCATACTTGTGCCATGTGAGGCATACTCCAACCTCCAATGGATCCAAAGTAGTGCAAAATTGGATTTGTTGTGTGCATTGTGTTTGTGTTATAAAAATTCTAGGTTTGTTGAGTTGATTAGTCGGGTTTTTGGAAGATTTTTCTAGTTGAATTTGAATGAAGAACACCACAAGGGATTTACACCTTCTCTAAATAGCAATTAGGATTGCTATGGATGATGTCCTTAAGAATAAGAAAGGTTATAACATTTAATTTTTATTTTTGAAGGTTTTAATTTTTTGAGGGTTTGACTGTTGTGTTTAAGAGTTGCATGTTTGCTTTGGAGAATATTTGGAGTTTCTATTATAAAATTCAAGTTTAGAAGTTTCCAGATCAGTAAAAATTTGAAAATTTGCTCATATGTCATCTAAACATCATCATGATAGTAACTCAAGACTCTTTAGGCATCATATCATTCAACCATAAAAGAACTTGCATTTTGATCAAAAGGACAGCAATTCATATATAAATGCATCTATTGTCTTTGATAGATTCGTACGACTCAACAACAATTTTGATAGACATAGCCCATAACAAACATCAACAATCATGACATGAGACTATCAGAACATGAAAGTAATATCAGATCTTTAATGCTGCAAGGACTTGGAGCTTTGTAACATTATATCTTGATTGTAATTGAGTGATCACTTTAAGCTTTCAATCTTCTTGAAAGTGATGGAGACTCTCTTTTCATGGACAGATGGTATATAATGTTTGGCTAAGTCAGCACTATTCCCACTAAAAAATAATGTTGGTCATGAAGGCAGAGCAACAAATCATGATCCAATAAACTCACTGGAGCTAGATGGGTTCTTTATCAAAGATCATTTCACACAAAATTAGAAAGAAAACAATAAAGAATTGTTTCTCAAAGTCGTGAGAATCAATGTGTGGTGGGATGGAGTTGTCTTCCTCGTAGACGGTGACAATGCAGCTATCTTGTATACATGATGGGGGCAAGATGTGCCAAAATATAAGTCTATTGGTCATGAATCTATATACAATAAGGATTTCATCCACTTCTACACTTTGTAGGATCCCAGATGGATTTCCTTCACTATCTCCGATATAATTATGAAAATATCCATACTAAAGGGTCACCCTTCTCTTACCCTTCATCAATTTCTTAGGCTCTTTATAAGTGCATCTCTTAAGTTCTCGTTGGTGGCCTTTATCTTGAAAACTATAAGATTTCTGGATGATCTTCTACTTTTCTATCTTTAAAAAAACTCCAGTGAAAAGTTTTAGTCCTTCTAAAATATTGATAGGTTTTCCTCAGATTTTTTCAAAACATTCAAAGGTTTTTATCCCCATTAGATTGTAATGCTCTAGATGAATATTACCTTCAACTTCTAGAAGTGGTTTAGATTTTTCAAGAGAGAATGAAGGTGGTACATAACAGAATCAGTTATCTCGGACCATCTGTGATAGTTCTACAAATACGTACTCCTCAATGATAGGTTCTTGCATGGTTTCTATTTATTTAGTGATCTTGGCATGCTTTCTTTTTATCTTTCTGTTCTTATTCCTTCGTTATGTCTCGGTCTATAGACTTGACTCGTGGCTCTATGAATGTGTCGTCGGGATCATCCAATACATTTATCTATTTTCTTTTTAATGATGGGTTGTCAACTAACTCGTTCATGGAAAATTCAATTAGTGATTTCTCCTGAGTAGGGCTGTCAAAATAACTCGTCGTTCGAGAATAGTTTGTGTTCAGTTTGCCAGAGAGTTCGTGTTTGGTTCATTTGATAAGCAAACTAGACAAACAAAAAAAAAATTGTTCGATTTGTTAAATGAACCAAACACAAATAGTGATGCATTTGTTCGTGTTCGAATCATTTTTGTTCAAAATATAAAATAATTTAAAATAATTATATATAAAAAAAATTATGATATTTTAAAAATATTTATATACTCTAAAAATTTATCATATTTTAAAAAATTAAATCTTGTAAACTATAATATATAACAAATTAATAATAATAATTTATTAATATATTATATTAGTAATATAGATATTATATATTTATATAATATAAGTTATATAATTAATAAAATATACTATATATATTATTTATATACATTCATATATAAAAACAAATAAAAACCTTAAGCCACTAACCTGGTGTTCGGCCCCCCTTTCCTCTCTTGAAAGCTTTCGGTTTCGGCCGCTCCTTGTCTCAAAATCGCGAAAAGCTTTCTCTTGGCTAGAAACCTCCTTCTTCTTGTCTAAAAATCATGGAAAGTTTTCTCTCGACGAGAGTTTAGGGTTGTTTGTTTTTCTTAGTTCTCTAATCTCTACTTCTATTTGTCTTCAGCAAAGTATATTTATCCTTGGCGAGTTGGCGTTGGATCGACTACTCGACATTTTTGCTTCGGTGCTTGGTTGCGCGATATTCTTGCTTGATTGCTTGTAAGGCTACCAAGGTGTTATCTTTGAGTATGTTTTCTTTAATATTCCAAATTTATCTTCAAGTTTGCCTCTTAGCTTAAATATTCATAAATTTGTTTTAGGTTTATTTAATTTATTTGAGTGAAACATAGGTTTTGAAGTTTTTGGGAGTGAAATCTCACATAAAAAATGTCAGATTGATTCTAGATCTGGTTTTGTTGTGAGCACTGAGCTCTGCTTGGGTTGTTATTCATATAGGCTTAAGCATTACTTTCAAATAAGTTTTGACATTTGTGTTATGATTTTATTATTGCCTCTATAACTGATTATTTTTAGCCTTGCTGGTATTTCTCTTCAATCGTAAATGTTCCATTTATCCTGTAAGGAGGAACAATTATTTTTTTTTCTGAGTAATGACAAAATAGTCCTCTTACTATTTACATGGAGCCATTTAAAATGGACATTTTAGTCATGGAACCTATATAAAATATTATTTCTTACTTCATTCTTAAAATCAAAATTACAATTCTTATTATAAATTGTTGATTTTAATGTTTATGTTTTGCATATCCTTACTGAAGAGTGAAAATTTGGCAAGAAGTTTCATCTCCTTAGTGGGTGAATGATCAAGGACTTTAATTGTAGTTTATGTGACACTTGCAGTTGAAGTGAAATTTTGGCCTTGCTGGCCTTTTTTTTTAATTTTAATGAGTCTTTTTTGGATTATTTGAAAATATCCTTGACATAGAAGTTAGTTTACAACTAACAAGTGTTATCCCACTATTCATGCTTGTAGCAATGGATTTTTTTGAGTTGGTTGCCATATTGCCAAAAATATGTTACACGTGTCAGCCATTAGCCATATCAAAATTTCTACACGTCATGAAATTGAGGGAGCTTTCCACTGTAATCAAGTGATGTGATTAGATGGAATTGAGGGTGACTCTGAGTATGAGTTATGTTTTGATTTTTTTGGAGTTGAAGAAGCAAAGCAAAATGTTTTGCTTTATATGTGTTGTTTGCAAAAGAGGGGGACTCGTGGCTTCTATTAATGTTCAAACTTTGTGAAATTACTATACAAAGATGAATTAAATAATTGCTTAATGATTTCCATCTCAATCCCATTTGAAGATGCCTGCAATGCCTCTGTTGTTCAATAGTGAATTTTCTTGTTGCTTTCCTCTTGCTTTATTTGGAGTTAAAGAAGCGAAGTAACATTTTTGAGTTGAAATACTTGTTGGTTGCTTGAGTACCTTTGTAGAATGAAAACGGTGAACGCAAAATGATCTATTTTCCTTTCTTTCCTTCACACTTCAAATTTCTAAGAGTCCAATTTGCATTGATTTGGAGAATAATGATAGTTATAATGATATTTTTTATGGTACTTCATTATTGATAATATGGAAACTTGTTAGTAAATAGATGTTATTCACTTGTGTAAGTTAATAGGATACTTGTTTATCTCCTTGTTATCCTACACTAGCTAGATGGGGAAAACATTATGGTTATGAATGGATTCTATATGAACTTTCAGTGGAATGAGAATAATCAGGTACCCTTGGGGATAGATATTGGAAGGAGAGCTTGTTAATTTTTTGCTACTTTTTCTTAATGAATGTTATTTAAAAGTCCATATCATATTAGAAATGAATTGAAAAAAAAACATTCAAATTACACCTTATATCGTTAGAATATTTACTTACAATCACAATCCTTAAGCTTTAATGAGTACATTTTTTTTTGTTAGAAAGCATGTTAAGTGGAAGAAAACCCTTCCATATATTTAAATTTCTTTTTCATTTAAAGGACATTCACTTTTAAAATTTGAAATTGTATGATACGAGTCATATGCCCCCTTTTGATTCGGTCTTTTTGATAACCTGGGGCCATTTAATCATGTTAGTGGATTTGCCTCATTGATATGTTTTATTATAGCTAGCTTTTAAATTAGTTTACTTGTTCTTGCTTACACATCCATGAATGAAATCTCATGTGATTTTATATTTTTGTGTCTAGTTATTTACAATGTAAAATATTGAACACTCTCAATTAACATAAAATAGCGAACAATTGCTAGTTGTAATATATGATGTAAATGATAGTTATGAACCCATTGAAGTGACTGTTGTAAGCACTA
>NEWO01001427.1:25768-45283 GCA_003013225.1 Phalaenopsis aphrodite | reverse complement strand
ATAGCTCCCACAACTCCCTCACCTGAGGGCTAATATGCTTACATTAGTTTCCAATCAACTAAACCAAATTGGGAATTCTAATCTGTCACCTTAAAATTCTCCAATTCTACATTCAACGAAGTATATTTCCCTATTTATTTGCACCCAATCCCATGGATGACATACTCTCCCATGAAATCAAATGTGATTGTCCCTTTGTTGTAGAAATCATAGCTCCTTTTTAGAACATATGTTTCTCAACACACTTGAACAATTCAATTGTCCAAATTGAAAAGTAAATGAAGATCGGAGTTTAAATCATCACAAATTATTGACATTTAAAGCCGTAGAAAATAAAATAAATTATTAACAAAATCATTTCTTCAAAGTAGGGAGAAAGATAAAGAAGGCTACTCAGAATTCATTAGAATGTTACAATAAAACTCGGACTTCATATATAAAAATAAGTTTACAAACAAAAGAAATGAAAAATACAACTTATCTCACAATACTTCCCAAGAAAATCTCTAGAACTTCTCTCCAAGCCATTCTCTTTTTACAATCACTCTCAATTCTCTCTTAAAAATGTAATGAAGAAGAAATATCTCACCTTCCCTCTCCTCTTACAACTCTAGAAGAAAATCTCCAAGACCTTGACTTTCTCTCTCTATGTCTCCCTCTTGGTTCTCATGCCACCTCTCTTTTACTCTCGCCTTTTTTCTTGTTCGCCCCATTATAAGTTCTTCTCCAACTTTATTTTATTTTGGGCTACCTCCTCTGAAAAGGGTTTCAATTTTCCTCCAAAATTCAAAAGATGTGCCTCTTTGATCCAAGAGTCAAATCCCTTCAAATTAAAACCTTTTAAAGTGTCTAGATGCATTGAATCACTCCATGGGGTGTTTAGAACAATTGTCCGTTTGAAAACTTGCATAAAATTTGTCTCAAACTGCCTTAATTTAAAAAAGTCGCACCTGACACATCATGCGCCGATCTGGCGCATCATGCACCAACGCTCTAGATTTTGGCGCATCATGTTTTTTTTGCTCTAAATTTTGCTCCTTTTGTCATTTTTGCTCCAAATGCCTAAAAATGGTATATCTGCAACAAAAAAATAGAAAAATGTCTTTCTTTAAAGTGCAATATCACCAAAAATAGGCATAAAAAGTGTACTTAAAATAGTATATTATTTTTTTATATCAAAATCCCCCAAACTTAAATGTTACTTATTCTTAAGTGACACTTTTATTACATAAAAACATATGACATTAGGATAGAGATTAGCTTATCACTTCTATACTTTAGTTCAAAAACTAGAATAGCAAAAACTGAGAAAAACCTTTAATAACTTAGGTTCAAACTCTAATTCTAGGAATATTTAGAAATTAAATTTAAGATTTCTGAATCTCTATTCATTTCAAGAAGAATTGCAATTTGTCATATTAAGGACATTTAAGAACATTCATATGAAAAAGAAATGCATGAAAACTTTACTAGGAATGCTACTAATATTTCATTACAAGTTTAGAAAGTGTAATAAAGCTCCTTCGGTAAGTTGATTCAAGTGCAGCCAATTTTTTATTAGGCATATCCTCAAGCTTCTCCTCACCCATTTTTTTTCTTTTCTTTTTCTTTTCTTTTTTTCTTTTAGGATATTTTTAATCTCTTTTTTTTTCTTTTTTCCTTTTTTAGGTGAGGATTACTATATCTGGATAGCCTTTAATAGTTTTCAACTTCACTATCCTCTTCTTAAAGTCAAAACTCCACACCTCTCCTAGTTTATGATTTTTCATAAAGCCTCATTCCTTTCTTCTTACATGAAAATCTAAAATTCTTAACACTTCAAAAATACAAGTTTCCTTTACTTATATTAGAAAAACATAGTCTTATCCTATCATACCAAATATCTTTAACTTTAGAATTGACCTTCATTATTAAAAACTTTTTACCAAAATTTACTATAATATTTATAAACATAAGTATAGTCATTTAAAGTTAAATCTTAATATCCCACGTCAAGTTAAATTAATTTTGAAAAATATAGTTACTTAAAGACAAATAAAATTTAGTTTTCTCCATTTCAAAAGAAATTTTTCTTTCCACCCAAACTTAAATTTTAAAATGATTTTGAAAATATTTTAGTACAAAATTTTAGTTGGTGAAAGAAAATAGTAAATGCATGAAAATAAAAACTAACCTGTAGAAGATTTCTGAACATGAAATTGGTTATGTATACTGCAAGTACTAACTGTAAAACTACATATAGGCTTTAAAGTATTAAATAAAATATAATATATTCTAAAGAACTTACTGGGAATTAAAACAAAAATACTAACACTGAAAAACAAAAATTGAAAATACTACACAATCAACAAGCTCAAACTGAAAATACTAAAACTAAAACTGAAAAGTAAAAAAGTATACTATTACTTTCACAAATTATAGGTCCACAACACAACATAAAAATCTTAAATCCAACAAATCTCAAATAAAAGTGCAACATAGTAAAAACAAATATACAAACATCACATTATACCAAATCAAACTTAAACTAAAGTATCAGTCCTCATCTCCTTCCTCACCATCATCATCAGAAAGACAATGACTTCTTCCAGTAATGAATCAGTGACATTCCTCAGCCCATATAACATATTAATCCTTTCAAATGTAAACTCAACTTGCGTACCTCTCACTAGAATATGATCTCCCACAGTGAACCTTAGATTGGAATAGAACTCATGAACCATCAGGACGATCACTACAACAGTGAAGTAGCAAAATCACTCCTAATTTATGGTGAAAATCAACCTTTCAATCTTGCCTCTCAGGTTTGCAAACGCCCTTTACTGGATCAATCTCTGGGTCTCAATTTGTGTATTGTAATAGTGTTAGGCCTTGAAATTAACAAACTTTCGAGCATCAAATTCGCTCGATGTTCTTCCTTTTTTTGTGCAGGGAGCCATTTGAGATTCTAAGAAAATCCAAATAAATTCCAAATAAATTATTAAATCTCAAATCTAACTCCTTAAGCAAGATTATTTGGTAAGAAACTTTTCACCATAAGTTTTTTTCAAGCATTTTCATCAAAAATCCCATTTTTAAGATCTTACAAAATCCATGGTGAAAATAAAAAATTTCTAAGTTAAAGTGAAGCTCTTACCAAGAGAAGATAAAATCTATGATTTTTGGCCCCCAAATCCTTCTCCTTAGCTCGCAATGTGATATCCTAGACTAAAGGTTGGGGGTGGAAGACTACCAAGTGGTTAAAATGGAGGTTTTCAGTGCAATTTTGCTGTTTTTTAGGCAATCTGGAGTGTTCAGACCTTTGGCGCACCATGTGTCAAATCTGACGCATCATGTGCCAAGGCTCTGTAAGTTGATGCATCATGCACCAATCTAACGCATCATGCGCCAGAGCGTATTTTTTTCAGATCTCAATTTCTGTGGAAATTTACTCTGTACCATTTTACGTTAACCTCTATTTGACTCAAACAAATAGTTCTATGAATAATTAAACATCAAACTAGCACCAAATTTTCACAAACAATACAAAACTCATATTTATATACGAAATGCGTGTTATTACAAACTAACATTTTTTAAGCCAACACATAAAAAATTTAGTGTTCTAAAGCAATAAATACTCATATTTATAAACGTCCTAACACTCAAAATCTAAACAACAAACTTTAAAGAAATAAACATAGATAATGCAAAAATAGTAAGTAAAGGTAATTCAACATAATAAACTAAAACAAACAATACTTGACAAACAGTTCCGTGCTTAACTCAACTTAAAATATCTTCTTCACTTTCGTCCTCCTAGATATCTCTTATAGACTGGTAGTGCACGTATAAATTGTAGAAGGGCCTAAATGGAAATTCATTAGTTGAATTTTCCTCCTCAATCCACACATGCTTCTTGAACATACATACCAAACCATCTTCAATACACCCTGTATGTTCAAAATGTTCTTCGAGTCTCCAATCCAGGTGATCCAGCATTTCAGAAATATTCTCAATTTCATGCATGAGATTATGCACCTCTTTCTCTATCTTCTTGATTCTCTTTGAAAGTGTACTCGAGTTGTAGTAGGGCTGAATAAGTGATGAATTCTAGGATCCTTGATCTATTAGTACATTCATATCATTTTCATCTCCTATTTCAATGCAATTGTAGTAGACTTTAGGATCCATCGGCTTCCACGGTAGTAGTACTTTCTCCCAACTTTCATAAGGTACTTGCAATTGACTGCAGAGTTGGAAAATAGTAGATGGATGTCCCAATCTAGTTGCAGATTCATTCATGATCAAACCCAAAACTGATTTTATAATTATGGCTCCAAATCAACAGGTTTTCTACTTTAAATACAGTAGGTTAGGATAGAACTGTCCTTAGTGACCTTACTAATTTTCATAATAGGCAGTAATTTCAAGGAATTGAAGAAATGTCATGCCTTTGAAGTAGGATTTAACAATGATGAAATAAAACTCACATCCCATCATCTTAGGCTTCTCAATTAGCATCTTCACTCGTAAGCTAACGGTAGAGTTCATCCATGTTGTCTCTTGTAGGGGTAAAATTTGCATAGTAGCAGACAAACACATTCTCGATCATAAACATTTTGTTGATTCTCAAAGGAGTGAACTGCACAAACCTGCCTCAAACATAGATCATTCCTTGGTTAATCCATGAAGATTTACATAAAATTCTTTCATAACAGGGGTGACTACAGTGGTAGTAGTGTAGCAAAGCACTTCCCAATGCCTCTGCACAATAACTTCTTCGACTCGAGTATTCGGCATATTGAATCCTTGATTCACAAATCCCCTCTCTTTAATAAGTCTCTTCTTCACTATAACTCTATCATGCAACATCCGTGCAAAACTGACTTTAGTTGAAAATTCCAAATCTAGCGGAGTTTCTAGAGTGGGAAGCCATAGGAATCGAAAAGTGGTGACTCTTCCCTCGTTTCCCCCCCTAAAATATGTCTTGGAGTCAATTTTTAGGAGTTATTTGAAGGTGTCCCCACCAAAAAATCACCAAAATTGCCATTTAAAATGATTAATCCTTTTTCATCTCCGCGGCACATCATGCGCCACTCCCAAAATTTTTGTTGTTTCAATTTTGATCAAATAAATTCTCAGTCTTTCACAACATTAGGCAAACATATATATTTCTAAACATTTTTTCTCAAATACAAGGATTACATAAAGACACAAACATAAAACATGCATATAAGATTTAAAAAAAAACTAAAAAATAAAAGTAAACAACGATACATATGGGTTGCCTCCCACAAAGCACTTGGTTTAATGTCGTCAGATCGACATTCCCAATCTCATTCTTGGTGATCCAATATGATAGTCTCTTTAACACTTGATCTTCGACCATCAAAATAAGATTTCAATTTGTGCCCATTCACTTTAAATATCCTTCTAGTCTTGGGATCTTCAATATTGACTGCTCCATAGGAATAAACTTTTATAACTCTGAAGGGCCCTTTCCACCTAGACATCAATTTTCTTGGAAATAATTTCAATCTTGTATTATATGATAAAACTTCCTGTCCATGTTCAAATTCTCTTTTTACTATCTTCCGATCATGTTATTCTTTCATTTTTTTCCTTATAAATTATATCATTATCGTAAGATTCATTCCTAATTTCCTCAAGCTCATTTAATTGCAATAATCTTTTCTCACCAGCTTTCAAATTGAAATTAAATTCTTTCATCGCCAAATAAGCTTTATGTTCCAATTCAACTAGTAAGTAACAAGTCTTCCCAAAAATTAATCTATATAGGGACATTCCTATAAGTGTCTTATAAGTTGTCCTGTATGCTCATAATACAGTATCTAATCTAGTAGACAAATCCATTTTGTTAGGATTACTACTCTTCTCCAAAATTCTCTTAATTTCACGATCAGATACTTCCACTAAACCACTAGTCTAGCGATGATAAGCTGTTGTAATTTTATGTATTATATTATTATTTTCCACCAATCTTGCAACTGTTGCATTTCTAAAATGAGATCCTCCATCAGTAATGATTACTCTCGACATCCATATCTTGTAAAAATATTTTTAATTAAAAATTTTGAAACACTCCAAGCATCACATCTAGGAAAAGTAATTGCTTTTATCCATTTTGAAACATAATCCAACACAATCAAAATATATATATTTCCAAGCGAAGGCATGAATGATCCCATAAAATCTAATCCCTATGCATAAAAAATTTCAATTTTCAATTAAAATTTAGAGACATTTCAATTCTTCTAGAAATATTAACTACTCTCAGACACTGATCACATGTTTTTATACATATATTAACATCACTAAATAGAGTGGGTCAATAAAATCCAGATTGTAAAATTTTTGGAGCAGTTCTATCATTCCCAAAATGTCCTCCAACTTCAAAATCATGACATTTTTGAATAATCTTTTGAATTTGTTTATAAGACACACATCGTCTTATAACAAAATCTTTACATTGTTTATACAAATGAGGATCATCCCAAAAATAAGATTTTGCATCATAAATGAATTTATTTTCCAATTGTTTTATCAGTCCATATGGTAAATAACCACTAACAATATAATTCACAATATCATCATACAAAGGTATTTCCCATCCATGTACAACATAAAGTTTTTCATCAGGAAAAGTATCTTTAATCTCTCTCTCCAAATCAAATATTTCTTCCTATTATAACCTTGATAAATGATCAGTTATTTGATTCTCAATCCCTTTCCTATCAATTACTGTAAAATCATACTCTTGCATCAGAAGTATCCATCTAATTTATCTTGGTTTTGCATCCCTCTTTTGCATAAAATATTTAATAGCAGAATGTTTAGTAAGCACAACACATTTAGTTCCAATCAAATATGATCTAAACTTATCAAAAGTATACACAATGACTAATAACTCTCTTTCAGTGGTGGTATAGTTAATCTGAGCATCATTAAGAGTCTTACTAGAACCTTGAAAATCTTGTCATATTTCTTCCCTAAAATAACTCCAACTGCATAATCACTAGCATTAATTGACATTTCTCTCAATTCAAAACAAGATTAGTCTTTTCACAACATTCTAGAACTTTCTCTAATTGATTTAGATATATTTCAAAGGAAGTTTCGAATACAAAAAATCATTTATAAAGACTTCAATCCCTTTTTCAATCAAATTACTAAGAAATGACATCATACATCTTTGAAATGTTGTAGGTGTGTTACATAATTGAAAAGTCATTTGCCAAAATGCAAATGTTTCATAAGGACTAGTAAATGTTGTTTTCTCTTGATCCTCAGGGGTAATAGGTCTTGGTGATAACCAGTATAACCATCTAGAAAACAAAAATATTTGTGCCCAACCAATCTATCCAACATCTGGTTCAAAAAGGGTAAAGGAAAATGATCCTTCCGGGTGGCAGAATTTAATTTTCTATAATCTATGCAGATTCACCATCCAGTGACTTGTCTTTTTGATATGAATACATTATGCTCATTTGTCACTACAATTACACCTCCTTTCTTTGGAACACAGTGAATTGGACTCACCCAAGCACTATCTAAAATAGAATATATTATTCCTGGTTTTAACCATTTTATAATTTCTTTCTTAACCACTTCTTTCATCATAGGATTCAATCTTCTTTGAGGATTAGTTCTTGGTTTATGTTGATCTTCTAATAAACTTCTATGCATATAGGTTGAAGAACTGATTCCTTTAATATCAGCTAATGTCCATCCAATGGCTTTCTTATATCCTTACAAAGTATCTAACAACTGTTATTTCTACACATTAGTTAGTTCTGAGAATACTATGGCAGTTAGTCTAGATGAATCTCCTAAGAATGCATACTTCAAATGTGTAGGAAGTGTTTTCAATTCTAGTTCAGGGGTTTTCTTAATAGATGAAATCAAATTGTTGTCATTTTCTATAGGATCTAACATTTCAATTTTTTCCTGAACATATTTCAATTCTTTTGTACTCACTTCCATAGACTCATCTAGGATTTTCTCCTCATCTTGATATTCCATATATTCCTTTTCAAATTCGCTTTCATATGTCTTTTTGAAATATTCATGGCTTAAATACTCATTAATATCCATTCTGAAGCATTCAATCTCTTGTTCTTTTGTAAGGTATCTCATTAATTTTGCAATATTAAATTTAGCCTCTTGATCACTAACTATAATAGTTAGTTCTCATTTCGACACATCTATCAAAGCTCTTCCAGTGGCTAGGAATGGTCTTCCTAAAATAATAGGAATTTCTTTATCTTCCTCCATGTGTAATATAATAAAATCCTCCGAAAAGATAATTTTATCAATCTTTACTAAACATCTTCTTTAACTCCTTTAGGATAGGTAATCGAATGATCAGCTAACTGAAGAGTTACAGTTGTAGGTGAAATATATCCTAAGCCCAACTTTCTAAAAATTGATAATGACATAAGATTAATATTAGCTCATAAATCACATAAAGCTTTTCCATAAAATTGTTTACCAATAACATAAGGAATTGTAAAACTTCTAGGATCTTTAAGTTTTTCAGGAAGCTTCTTCTGAATTATAACACTACACTCTTTGCTGAGTGCAATAGTCTCATTATGTGTGAACTTCCTTTTCTTATTAAGTATATCCTTCATGAACTTCACATAGCTTGACATTTGTTCCAAAGCTTTAACAAATGGAATCTTTATCATCAATTTCCCTAAAATTTTCAAAAATTTCAAAAATTGATTATCTCTATACTTTTGCTTCAATCTTTGAGGAAATGGAGATGGTGGTTTTTCTAGTGATTTTCATTGGTTTAATAGGACTTTCTGACTCACAATAAAAATCTTCATCAGAATTTTCATTTTTCACCCCATTTTTTCAATTTCAACTTCTTGTTAAAATTTTTCTTCTAATTCTTTTCCACTTCTCAGTTGAATAGATTTAATTTACTCGTTGTTCTGATCTTTAGGATTTACTTTAACATTATTAGGCAATATTTCTGGAGGTCTATTGCTAAGTGTAGTAACAATACATCCCAATTTATTTTCCATGTTTCTGACTGTAGCTCATTGACTCTGTATTCAACTTCCTATTTCCAATATCAATTCTTCCATTGATAAATTTTTCTCCTTACTTTGCAAATTATTAAATCCTTGGGGGTAATAAGGTTTATAAACTTCATTTCCTTTATTGTTGGAGCTTCCTACCAGGTTCACAGCATTATTTCCTCATTACAGATTTATAACATTCGAGTTATTATTACTCCAACTAAAGTTTGGATGATACTTCCAAACAGAATTATAATAATTGGCATAAGGATTATTAGAACGATTGTTTATTGCATTTAACATCCCATAAGAAGATTGAGATTCTAACATTTGTCCAAATGAGCTCTCCTCAAACACAGGTGTTGTTTGAGAATAATTCATTCCATATTGATCTATCTTCTTCGATGTAGCGGCTATTTGAGCAGCTAATATAGATATTGCATTAGAATCATGAATACTAGCTACTATTTTTGGATTTACCCTTTCTGAGGGCCATTGAAAATTATTAGTAGTCATCTCTTCAATTAATGAATATGCTTCATCAAATGGTTTTGACATTAATGATCTACCAGTAGCAGCGTCAATTATTGATCTAAAAGATCCAACCAATCCATTAAAACATTTTGAATTATTAACCAATCTAGCAACACGTGGTGTAGACACTTCCTAAGGAGATCTTTAAATCTTTCCCAGGCTTCATAAATTGATTCCCCTTCAAACTAACAAAAAGATGTAATATCATTTCTAAGCTGAGAAGTTTTTTAAGGTGGGAAATATTTAGATAAAAAGTTTTGTGATAAATCTCCCCAAGTTCTGATAGATCCGGGTGCTAACAAGTTTAACTACATCTTAGCTTTATCCTTCAGTGAAAAAGGAAGAAGTCTAAGTCTGACAACATCATTCGACACTCCATCATATTTAAATGTGGCACACAATTCTAGAAAACTAGCAAGGTGTAAATTAGGATCTTCAGTTGGTATTCCCCCAAATTGATTGTTTTATACCATTTGGATAATAACAGGTTTAATCTCAAATGAATTGGCAGCTATACCAGGGTTTTGTATACTCAAATAAATTTCATCTGCTGATGGATTAGCATAATCCCTTAAAGGTCTCTGATGATGTTCATTTTCATTTCCAACATTACTTGAGTTGTAAGCCATTTTGCTGGAATGATTTTTCTCTTTTTGTTGTTTTCAGATTTTTCTAACAGTTCTTTCTAATTCAGAATCGTAAGGTACTAAGTTTTCAGATCTTATACTATGCATAAACAAAATAAAATAAGTAGTTAAAAATAAGCAACACACTTAAACAAGAAAATGTTCAAACTAAACTACAAATACTCTTTTTTTAAAATTTTAAACAAAATAAAATAACTAATACTTTCTATTACTTCCCCGACAACGACGCCAAAACTTGATGTGCAAAAACGTGGGATTAAATTAATAATAATTATGTAATGTTACCCAAACAATAATGTAACTTTAATGAAAATATTTTATCTTTAAATCCTCTTTTAAACTCTCAATTCCCTTTTACATATAATGCAAGTATACGTATCGTTCAAGTAATACAGGGCTCTAATGGAGTCCTAGATATCAATCCCTCGGGGAAGCTGGAAATATATATATAAGTTAGCTATTTATATTATATTCTTAAAATAAAATAAAAATAAAAACAAGGTAAAGTACGAAGTTTGAAGTTAAACTACTCAAGTGAAATACTACTAAATATGCAGATGTACAACTACAATAGTTAAGTTAAACTAGATTCCAAACTTTTAAAAGTAAAATTACTGAAATAAAAATATGTTTTTGTTGACGAAAAGTTCAAGTATGAGAAAACATCCTTCCCCTTTACAATAAAAATATGGCTTGTGAAGAAATTGAATACATTTGAAAAATAAATTTTAAAATTAGTTTGTGCCAAATAGGAGCAATCTTATTCTCTACCCTCTTCCGAGCGCTATAAAGAATATTGATTAATCAAGAGTTTGTCCCTAATTTTGTGGTTAGGCTGGGAGGATACCGGCTGTCACTCTAGAGCTCCCACTACTCCCTCACCTGAGGGCTAACATGCTCGTATTAGATTCCAATCATTCGAACCAAATTGGGGATTCTAATCTGGCACCTTAAAATTCTCCAATTCTACATCCAACGAAGTATTTCCCTACTTATTTGCACTCAATTTCATGGATGACATACTCTCCCATGAAATCAAATGTGATTATCCCTTTGTTGTAGAAATCACATTCCCTTTTTAGAATATATGTTTCTCAACACATTTTAACAATTCAATTGGCCAGATCAAAAAGTAAATGAAGATTGGAGTTCAAATCATCACAGATTATTGACATTAAAAATCGTAGAAAATAAAATTAATTCTTCACAAAACAATTTCTTCAAAGTAGGGAGAAGAACAAAGAAGTCTACTCAGAATTCATGAGAAGGATACAATAGAACACGGATTTCATATATAAAAATAAGTTTACAAATAAAAGAAATAAAATACAACTCATCTCACAATCCTTCCCAAGCAAATCCCTAAAAGTTCTTGATACACCAAAAATATATAGTGTTTGTAGACACATTTTTATACCTAGTTTTGAGATATTAAGCTTTAATGGAAGGTATTTTGTGTTTTTCTTGCAGATACAAGTAAAAATGAAAAAAAATGCTTAAAGGAGTAAAAAAGGATCAAATTCAGAGAAAAAAGATGAAAAATTGTGCAAAAGAGTTTTGGCGCCTAAGCGCCGGTTAAACAAAGAAGGCCATGCTTAAGCGCCGAGACTCCACGCTTAAGCGCCAGTGGCAGTTGTTAGATGATTAAAATCAGTTTTCATGAATTTCAAAGAGGTTTTTGACGCACCCATTGGCTTAATAGGTGGTTGTAACCACCATAGACGAAAATTATCATGAAAGGATGCGTCTTTTGGGCAAACACATCAAATCAAGACACATTTTGAAGAGAACCCAAGGCACCTCTTGGAAAACTATAAAAGAGAGAAGAGAGGACTTAGAACGGAGTCCTGACAAGTTTTGAAAAAGTGTGAGTCCTGAAAATATTGGTAAGTTTTGAAAGTTCTTCTTTGGGGAGTTAGTTCAGCAAGATTTTCAAGAACCACTTTTTATTTACTTTATCCTTTTTGTTATTTTGTTTTGAGTGATTGTAAAAGATAAGAGGTTAAAAGAAACTTCAAGAGTTTGGTGGAGGACTTGAGATAAGTTTTTATCCTTTTTTTAGACTACTTTAGGTTTTAATCGATACTTGTTGTTGGTTTGACAATGATTTCTTCATTTAAACTAAAGTGTGGTTCTGTTTTCTCTATGAATTCTGAGTAGTTTTCTTTATCATTCCTTTTAAAATGATAAGTAATTAAGTTTTGGATGGAAGTTGTGGAGAGTATTGATCTTTAATGTTAGAAGAAGTTGTGATGATTTAAATCCATGCACTTCATTTACTTCTTGATTTGGTCGATCCAGATGTTAAAATTTGTTGTGAGAACATGTAAGAACTGAGCCGGTATTGTCTCAGCTAACAATTGAAAAGAATCACATGAGGTTGTATAAATGAGAATGTAGTTCATATGATTGAGTACAAATAAATAGGGAAATATTCATTAATGGGTGTACAGTTAAAGGAATTTAAAGTGACAGGTTAAAGCCCTTAACTTAGTTTATTGTTTTAGGTTCTGATACAAGAATGTTAGCCCTCAAATGGAGGGAATCGAGGGAACTCTAGAGTGAGAGCTAGTATCTTCCCTACCTAGCCGATCTTCAGAACTATTCAAACTTTAAATTAGCCGATGTTCTTTATAGCATCTTTATTAAGGGTAAAGAAAATTATTGCTCCTATTTGACACAACACAATTTTCATACTTCCACAACAGAATTCTTATACTTATTACCAATTTATGATAAGAAGAAAGATATTTTCATATTAAGTACTTTTATTCTACAAAAACTTTAGTTATCTTTTTAAGTTGTTATTGTTTCGTTAAAATATCAAAAATATCAAAAATATTTAAATTTTAAATTCTTGCAAAAATCATTCTTAGTTTAAGTAATTATCTTTTTAAAAATAGAAAAACTTTCTAAAAAGTGCATATTGCATAATATTCCCTATGGGTTTGATATTCAGGTCTTATTCAAAAAGTCTTATATTACTTGGCAACGATATGCATAATTTTGTAGTATCCCAATATAAATATATATAAATTTAAAAGTTAAACTCTTATTTTTTTCAGGATCAAGTGTTTGGTTTTGTTGCAAAATAAGGAAATATAAATGAAAATTACCATCAAAACTATTACTATAGTGTGCATAAGCACTAAGTCGGGATCAAGTTTTTTGGCGGCCGTTGCCGAAGAAGAAAACTAAATTTCTATTTTTAGAAAGTCTTATTTAAACATTAAATATTGTATCTTATTTTGTATGTTTTATTTTATTTTATTTTATTTTATTTTATTTTAGTGTATGCATAGTTCAGGTTCTGAAGGACTAGTGCCTTACGATTCTGAACTAGAAAGAACTATTAGAAAAATCAGAAAAACCAAAAAAAAATTAAAAATCTTAAAAAATCTAAAAAAATTACAGAAATGGCAAACCAAAATAATCAAAATGCTGAAATTTATCAAGAGTTTAAACACTTAAGAGATTATGCCAACCTTACTAGTGATGAACTTCATTGTAGCAATGAAAAACCTAATGTAGTGGCTAATTCATTTGAGCTTAAAACTGCTATTATCCAAATGATATCAAATAATCAGTTTGGGGGATCACCAACTGAAGATCCAAATTTATAGTTTACCAATTTTCTAGAATTGTGTGCTACATTTAAATATGATGGTGTTTCAGATGATGCCATAAGACTTTGGTTTTTTTCTTTCTCGCTGAGGGATAAAGCTAAGATGTGGTTGAATTCATTAGCACCTAGATCTATAAGAACTTGGGGTGATTTGGCATAAAATTCCTTCCTAAATATTTTCTACCATAACAAACTGCGAAGCATAGAAATGATATTACAACTTTTAGTCATTTTGAAGGGGAATTTATTTATGAAGCATGGGAACGATTTAAAGAACTCTTAAGAAAGTGTCCACACAATGCTATACCAGATTGGTTAAAAATCCAAACCTTTTATAATGGATTAATTGGTTCTCTTAGATCTATTATCGATGCCGCTGCTGGTGGTTCATTGATGTCAAAACCATTTCATGACGCTTATGCTTTAATTGAAGAGATGGCTACCAATAATTTTAAATGGCATTCTGAGAGGGTGAATCAAAAGAAAGTAGCCAATATTCATGAAATTGATGCATTTACTATGTTAGCAAATCAGGTTGCCGCAATCTCAAGAAAGTTAGAAAAATTTGATTGAATTTTTCTCAACTAATTTCCATGATTAAAGAGAATTCATTAGGCCAAATGATAGATTCTCAAGCGTCATTAGAAACTTTGAATGTCATAAATAATAAGCAAAATAACCCATATTCCAATTTTTATAACTCAGGTTGGAAGAACCATCCCAACTTTAACTGGAATAATAATTCGGGTGGTAATAATCAGCATGGGGGAACAACTAAGAAAACCCATTGGGAAACTGGAACAACCAAGGGAATAATAATTATAGATTTACTTATCCTCCATGTTTCAATAATAATACACAATTTAAGGATAAGAAGTTTTCTATAGAATAAGTTGTATTATAAATGGGCAATCAATTACAAAGTCAATGAGCTACAATTAGAAATATTGAGAATGAACTTAGGCAAATCGCAAGTTCATTAAGTAATAGATCCCAAGGAACACTTCCTAGTAATACTAAATCAAATCCAAAAGACCAGAATAAAGAGCAAGTTAAAGTCGTAAAACTTAGAAGCGGAAGAGAGTTGGAAGGTAGGGTTCAAAAAGAGATTGAAGCAGAGAGAGAAGAAATTAAAGAATCAAAAGAGGACGCTCCGAAAGATTCTGAAAGACCTTTTTCTCCACCGAAAATTGATTTAGAAAAACCACCACCTCCATTTCCTCAGAGACATCGACAACAGAAGTTTGATAAGCAATTTTCAAAATTTTTGAAAATATTTAAGAAGCTTACAATCAATATTCCATTTGCTGAAGCCATAGAATAAATGCCAAGCTATGTTTATGAAGTTTATGAAGGATGTTCTCAACAGAAAAAGGAAGTTTGAAGATAATGAGACTATTGCACTTAGTGGGAGTGTAGTGTTATAATTCAGAAGAAACTTCCTGAAAAGCTTAAAGATCCTGGCAGCTTTACAATTCCATGTACAATAGGAGACAGATTTTATGGGAAAGCTTTATGTGATTTAGGTGCAAGCATTAACCTTATGCCATTATCAATATATAAAAGATTGAGATTATGAGAAATAACCCCTACAACTGTAACTCTGCAGTAAGCAAATTGTTCAATAACCTATCCTAAAGGAGTTATAGAAGATGTCCTAGTGAAAATGGATCAATTTATCTTTTCTGTTGATTTCATTGTGCTAGATATGGATGAAGATAAACAGATACCTATCATTTTGGGGAGACCTTTCCTAGTCACAGGAAGATCAATAATAGATGTGCAGAAAGGGGAATTAACAATGCACGTCAATGATTAAACTGTTACTTTTAACATTTCAAAATCAATGAAATACCTGCAAAAGGTAAAGATGATGAATGTTGTAGAATGGATGTTATAAGATATCTGAGCGAATGTCATTTCAAGACTTATTATGAAGAAAAATCCGGAGAAAAAGATTTGGAACACGAGCAAGAAGAGGAATTAGATCAATGTGTAAACCTTTTTTAGAAAGATTCAAGTTATGTTCAAGAAAGTTTTGAAATTTTGGACACGATAGACAAAGATAAATCATTTTGTCCATCTATTGAAAACCCTCCAAACTTGAGTTGAAATTACTTCTTGAACATTTAAAATATGCCTTTTTAGGAGATTTCTCTACTTTACCTGTTATAATTTCCTCAAAGTTAACAAAGTAAGAAGAAGCAAAGCTGATGAAAATTCTGAAAAATTTTAAGAAAGCCTTCGGAAGGACAATTGCTGATATTAAAGGAATCAATCCTTCAATTTGTATGCATAGAATTAATCTGGATGAAAACTGCAAACCTAGGGTTGATCCACAAAGGAGATTAAATCCTGTTATGAAAGAGCTTGTTAAGAAAGTAATTTTAAAGTGGTTAGATGCTGGAATTGTCTACCCTATTTCAGATAGTGCATGGGTTAGTCCAATTCACTGTGTTCCTAAGAAAGGAGGAGTAACTGTAATTTTGAATGATCTTAATGAGTTAATACCTACTAGACAAGTTACAGGGTGGTGAATATGCATTACTTATAGAAAATTAAATCTTGTCGCTACGAAAGATCATTTTCCACTACCCTTTCTAGATCAAATGCTGGATAGACTCGCTGAGCATAAATACTTTTATTTTCTGGATAGATATATCAGATATCACCAAATTCAAATATCTCTTGAGGATTAAGAGAAAACAACATTTATCAGTCCTTATGGTACTTTTTCTTTTAGAAGAATGCCCTTTGGTTTATGTAATGTCCCTACTACATTTCAAAGATGTATGATGGAAATTTTTTGTGATTTAATTGAAAAAGGGATTGAAGTCTTTATAGATGACTTTTCAGTGTTTGGAACTTCATTTGACTCATGTTTAGAAAATTTATCTAAAGTTCTTAAGAGTTGTGAAGAAACAAATTTAGTCCTTAACTAAGAAAAATTCCAATTTATGGTAGCAGGAGGAATTGTATTAGGTCATCAAATATCAGAAAATGGTATGGAAGTAGATCCTGCTAAAATTCAAGTGATTGCTAATTTACCTTATCCAACAAATGTAAGGGAAATTAGGAGATTTTTAGGACATGTTAGATTCTACAAGCAATATATTAAGTACTTTTCTAAGATTGTTAAGCCTTTATGCCATTTACTGGAGAAAAATGCAATTTTCAATTTTGATGAGGAATGCCTAAAAGCTTTTAAATTATAAAAAGAAAAATTAATCACTGCACCAATTTTAGTTTCACTAAATTGGGAAAAAATTTTTGAACTTATGTGTAATGCAAGTGATTATGCTATTGGAGTTGCTTTAGGACAAAGATATGATAAAATTTTCAAAGTTATTTACTATGCTAGTAAAACTCTTAATGAAACTCAAATTAATTATACAATAACTAAAAAAGAGTTATTACCAATAGTATATGCTTTTGATAAATTTTAATCATATTTGATTGGAACTCATTTTATAATGCATACAGATCATTCTGCTATTAAGTACTTAATGAAAAAGAAGGATACTAAACCAAGACTTATAAGATGGATTCTTTTTTTACAATAATTTGATTTTCAAATATTAGATCGGAAGGGAACTGAAAATCAAATTGCTGATCATTTGTCCAGGTTTGAATTAGAAAAATCACTCTATTTTGAAAAAGAAATTAATGAACATTTATCATATGAAAAACTGTTTACTGTAAATGAGTGGTGTGTTCCGTGGTATGCCAACATTGTGAACTATATTGTTAGTGATCTTAAACCCTATGGATTGACATACGAACAAATGAGGAAATTTATTTATGAATCTAAGACTTATTTTTTGGGATGACTCATATTTATATAAACAAGGAAACAATCTGATCATTTGAAGATGTGTACCATTAGAAGAAACTTATAAAATTATCCAAAAATATCATAATTCTAATTTTTGGGGATATTTTGGTGTTAATAAAACAACAAACAAAATTCTACAATCTAGATTTTATTGGCCTATAATTTTTACAGATGTTAATGCTTATATCAAAACTTGTAATAGATGTCAAAGAGTAGGCAATATTTCTAGAATAAATGAGATGCCCCTCAATTATATGCTAGAAGTTGAAATATTTGATGTTTGGGGATTAGATTTCATGGGACCATTTATACCATCTTTCAGAAATTTATATATTTTGTTAGCAGTGGACTATGTATCCATATGGATAGAAGTTGTTGCTTTACCTCGATGTGATGCTCAAAGTGTTGCAAATTTTTTTAAAACGAACATATTTTGTAGATTTGGGATGTGAGAGTTATCATTACTGATGGGGGAAGTCATTTTAGAAATGTCATTATGGAGAAGTTATTAAAGAAATATCATATAAATTATAGGATTGTTACTGCTTATCATCCTCAGACAAGTGGTTTGGCTAAATTATCCAATCCGAAAATTAAAAGAATTATGAAAAAATCTGTGAATCCAACAAAAATTGATTGGTCGGTCAAACTTGACTATGCTTTGTGGGCTTATAGGACTGCATATATAACTCCTATAAAAATTTCCTCATATAGGCTAATATTTAGGAAAGCTTGTCACTTACCAGTTGAACTTGAGCTTAAAACATATTGGGCTATTAAAGTGTTCAATTATAATTTAAAAGATGTTGATAATAAAATATTGTTACAATTAAATGAGCTTGAAGAGATAAGGAATGAATCTTATGAGAGTGCTAAGATTTATAAAGAAAAGATGAAAATGTGGCATGATCGAAAGATTCTTACTAAAAATTTTCAGCCAGGGCAACAAGTTTTGCTATATAATGCAAGGTTAAGATTATTTCCAGGAAAACTTAAATCTAGGTGGATGGGCCCATCTGTTGTGATAAAAGTTTATCCTTATGGAGCTGTGGATATTAAGGATCCTAATTTTAAGAATATTTTTAAAGTGAATGGAAATTGACTGAAACCTTATTATATAGGGGATCAGCATAAATATAATGATGGAATGATGTTGGGTCAACCAGAATGAGCACTGGTTACATCAGGCTGACGACGTAAAACCAAGCGCTTTGTGGGAGGCAACTCATAGTTATCAGTGTGTTTTTCCTTTGATTATTGTTTTGAGTCTAATTAAGAAATTTGGGGTAGTATATTTTTGAGTCTATTATGTGCTAGTAATGATTTTTAGACTTTATTTAGTGACCTAGACATGTTAGAATGAGAATTTGGACGTTAAGTTGATTGGTGCAAAAATGTGCATTGGTGCTTAAGCGCGGTAATTTAATCACATGTGAAAATTTCAATTTCTAGAAGGTGTAACTGCAATTTAGTTGGAATAAGCATGTCTTGGCAGTTTCTAGTCGTGCCTAAAAGTTATGAGGGGGAATTAGGCCTATAAATAGAAGGGGTTTGTGAAGGAATTTCACCCTGAATTATTTTTAGCCCTAAAAGTCTATGAAAGAGAGAGATTTAGTAAAAATGTCTTCATGGTAGATGGATTTGAAGAAGAAGAAAGAATCCATGAGGAAGAAGTTCACTACTCAAAGCGCACAAGAGAAGTATAATGATTTCTTAGCCGTTACTATTGAAGGGATATCAGAGAAGATCAACCAGATGGAGAATAATATATCTGTATTAGAGACTAAGGTGCTTGAATTACATGCTCATCTAGAACATATTGGGTGCCAACTTAAGATG
>NEWO01001427.1:0-23132 GCA_003013225.1 Phalaenopsis aphrodite | reverse complement strand
ATCTTTTTTCTCCTCATCATCATCACTATCATCACAATGTCGAAAAGTTGTAGGCTCATATGATGGATATTTTTAAAATGGAGGGACAACTTAACCTAGTCAGCTCTCAGGAGGTTTTCTATAGATGATGGGATTTATCCCTATGATCGCTATATCTTCTCATATATCCATTCATATGATCTACAAAAATTTTCTAAAATCAATACTTTATCAGTAGTTTAGTTGATGTTAACTAACATCCTTTGCAATAAATGTGATTGTGAATCAGATCCAGAAGTCTAACCTTGTGATGTTAAAGCATGTGAGGTAGAAGCATAAGATGTAGAGGCACCTGAAGTGCTAGAAAATCCACCTCCAACCAAAGATTGAGTGATGTGAATAAGACTTCACATTAACACTTGTAATGGGCTTGCGTGGTTGTAGTATCTCTTCCAAGCTACAAATTTAACACCTTCCTACTGGCATAATGAAAAGATCAAGGATGCAAATCTCAAACCTAAAGTAGTAGCATCGATGACAGAACTAGCGATAGTCTCATAAATCAGAGCTCCAATGTCAATGGGCTTGAACCACTAAATGAAATAGTTCAAGGTAGCTCTATCTCGAGTCACTTCGCTAAGGTGGTTTGTTCGTAGCAGATGAGCAGAAATAAAGTAGTGCCACACCTTTGATGTGGCATCTAACTTTGATGTGAGGAATTTGACTCTTCCTTCATTGGTGATCTTCCACAATCCTCTTCCACTAGTCAATGACAATATAATCTCGTCCAACTCCTTCCCATTTGGACTGCAGTTTGAATAAAAACATAATGTACTAGGGGCAACTGATAAAACAAATTTATTACTACCGGGGGGAAAGTACTTGTTTTCCTCAAACCATGATTCTATCTTCCTCGGCTTCAGGGAGATTTGTGCAGAACTCCCGAACAACAAAAATAACAGCTATAGCAGAAAAACAACAAAAACGATCCCACTATCGTCAAACAATCAATTCTTCTACTGCTCCATCTGGACTCTTAAAACATTGCTCAGGAATTAATTTCCTCTACTGCAGGGCATCGCTATGTCTACCCTGAGCTCTTGAATTAACAAACTTGTTCGAATCAAAATGAGCTCTCCTTTTGCTCCTCTTCATTCTTGGTGCCATTTCTAAAAATCAAATAAAATTCACAATAAATCCCAAATTCATTAAACTCAACTCCTAAAACCTTAAACTATCATTTCTATGTATTTTCTTTAGATTTTTCTCAAATTTTCACCATGAATAGTGATTTTCGGTCAAATCTATAATGTTCTCAAAATACATTGTGAAAATGCACTTCTAGCCTAAGTCAACCACCCCTAAATGGTCTCATAAGTTTTTAATAAATATTTTCTTCCCTTTCAAGACTCATTTTTCTCAAGGTTTACCAATCTTAGCAAATTTGATACAATACAAATTAACATGAAATTTCACACAAACAAACACTTCTATTAATTCACAAATAATTACAAACATCTGCAACATATAATTTCTCAATCCAAAGAGTCTTGGATGAGATAGTTCCTAAACACAAACACTAAACAAACTTAGCATTCAAAACACTTAAAACAAATTTAACACTAATAAACAAACACCTAACACAAACAAACATTAAATAAAGAACTTAATTCCACTCTCCTTCCGGTGGAACGAATTCTGGCCTAGCATTAGTCTCTCCTTGGGCATTTGGAATATAAATCTGATAGAATGAATGGTGGTGAAGAACTCTGGTTAAGTCTTCTTTAATCCATTTGTTTTTCAAATACATAACCTTGTCCACTTCTTCAACAAAACTAGTATGACTAAATTACATCTTAAGTTGCCATCCACTATGCTTTAGATGTTTGTTAACTTCCACTACCTTTGCTTCAATTGAAGCCACGTTAGCCTCAATTTTAGTGATTCTCTTTGTTATCCCTTCGATACTAATGACTTTGAAATCGTTTTACAACTCTTGTGCACTTTGACTAATGAACTTATTCTTCGTAGGTTCCTCCTTCTTCTTCAAATCAGTCTCCCAACATAACATATTTTCAAGAACTCTCAATTTTCTCTTGGAATTTAGGGTCAAAATCGAAGTAGGGTGAGAACTCTCTTCATTCCATTCTATTTATAGGCTCTAGACGAAGCCTAAGACTACTAGACATGTTCCCAGACCACTAACCCACGTTAAAACCCACTAAACCATGTTTAAAACTTCTAGAAATGTAATTTAGCACGTTTAATGAACTGCCGTGCTTAAGCTTCAATGCTTAATTTAGCATAGGTCAGCTTAATGTCCAAAAACTCATTCTAACATGTCTAAGTCATCTATTAAGGTCTTCAAATTATTACTAAATCATTATATATTCAAAATACTACAAAAAATTTCTAAATCAAACACAATAACATAACATTCAAAATAAACACACTAATAACTATGAGTTGTCTCCCACAAAGAGCTTGGTTTAACACCGTCAGCCCAACGTAACCAATGCTTATTTTGCTTGACAAAATTTCTCAAATATTATCCTATAGGGGGATATTTCTATAGGGGGATATTCCTATAGAAGCTCTATATGCAGTCCTATAAGCCCACAAAGCATAGTCCAATTTGACTAACCAATCTATTTTAATTGGATTCACATATTTTTTTAATTTCTTTTAATTTCTTGATTGGATAATTCAGCCAAACCACTTATCTGAAGATGATAAGCGATAGCAATTCAAATGATAGATCTAAGCTTCATCGAACGATTTAGACATTAATGATCCTCCAGCAGCAGCATCAATGATAGATCTAATAGATTTTACTAACCCATTATAAAAATTTTGAATGATTAACCTATCTGGAAGAGCATGATGTGGACACTTTCTAAGGAGTTCCTTAAATCTTTTTCAGGCTTCATATTTTGATTCTCTTTCAAATTGAGTAAAAGCAGTAATATCATTTATAAGCTTGGTAGTTATTAAAGGTTAAAAATATTTAGTCAAAAATTTTTAAGCTAAATCCCCCCAAGTTCTAATAGATCTAGGTGCTAAAAAATTTAACCATATCTTAGCTTTATCTCTTAAGAAAAAATTAAAAAAAGTTTAAGTCTGACGGTATCATTTGATACACTATCATATTTAAATGTAAAACAGTTCTAGAAAACTTGCTAAATGTAAATTTGGATTCTCTGATGGTGTTCCCTCAAACTGATTATTTTGTACCGTTTATGTAATTATATGTTTAAATTCAAATAAGTTAGCCGCTATAGCAGGGGTTGGAAAACTTAAATCAATTTCATCTCTTTAAAGGTCTTTGTAAATTATGATGTTCATTTTCAAAATTTTGAATCTCAATATTATTTTGAGATATGTTTGTCATTTCTTGAAAATTGTGAAGTCCTTTTAATTTTCTGATTTTTCTTGTAGTTCATTCTAACTCAGAATCTTAAGGCACTAAACTTTTAAATCTAGAACAACACAAGCAAAAGATAAATTTTAGAAAATAAAATAGCACGCTTGAAATAAAATATTTTTAAAGTTCTTAATTTTCAATTTTTTTTATTTTTTATTATTTTTCGATTTTTTTGATTTTTTTTATTTTCAAAAATTAAAAAGTACCAAAATTAATTTTTAATTCTCCTAAAATAAACCTACCGTTTAAATATAGTTTTAAAGTTAAAATGTTTCATCGCTTTCCCTGGCAAAGGCTCAAAAAACTTAACCTGACTTGAAATTATGTTAATATTTGTATTTCTTGAAATTGCCAAGAACTTGACCCAAATTATATTTAGTGGCTAGTGTGAATAAATTAAATGATTTAGAAAATAAATAATAAGTTTTCACATTAGGGGTATTATGCAAGTATACGTATCTTTTCAAGTAATATAGGATTTTCCTTAAAAACCACAATATCGACCCCACAAGGAAAACAAAAAACTCTTAATATTGACTTGCAAAACTCTATCTAAATTGCAGATAAATATGATAGGAGAAAAATATTAAAATGTTGGCAACAAATTAACACTAAATTTAAGCGGGAAGTAAAAACTAAATTTAAAGTTTAATAAAGTTCAAAAGACTAATAAAGAATACAAACAAGTTTGAATGTTATACAAAGATCTTTCCCCTTGAAAAGAGATGTTAATCAATGTAGGATTTGAATGATGAAAAGGATAAAATGATGTATTGTGTCAAATAAGAGCATTCCTATTCTTTACCTCCTCTCAGTGCTAGCAAAGAACATTGACTAACCTAGAGTTTTCACCAGCTTGTGAAGTAGTGCTGAGTAAATTCTCGCTGATCACTTCTAGATTACACATTATGCCCTCTCTATAAGACCTACTAGGAACCCTTATGCTCTAAAATCTAAACCAAATTGATAAAAAAATCTAGTCTGTCGCCTTAGAAACATCAATTCTACGTTCATCAAAACTTATCTCCCTATCTATTTGCACTCCCCTCAGATGATCGCAATGACTCAGCCCAAATTGAAATGTGGTACTCACTAGTTGGTGAAATCATAGCCCTCTTGGGTCATTATGTTTCTCAACAGATTTCAACAATAAAAATGGCCAGTTTGCAAAGTCAATGAAGAATCAGTAAAAATAATATCACAAAGTTTTAAAATAAAAAGAAATCTTCAAATCATATGCATCCCATAAGATTAATTCCCAAATACAAGGAGAAAGAAAGGGAACTACTCAGAATTAATGAAGATAAAACAAAAACATGTGATTTATATTGAAAGTCAAGTCTTACAACAAAAACTATACAAAATGCTTATCTTTATGTCTTCTCCCTAAGAAAATCCTGAAGTTTCTTTGAAGCAATCTCCAAACTCTTAAGAAAAATAAAGACTCTCTCTCTCTCTCACACACACACACACATTATAAAACTTTGAGAAGTCACCTCTAATACACCCAAAAGACTCTCTAAAGTCTCATTTTTTGTCCAGAAGTTAACCATATTAATAGATAATTAAAAAACACCAACGGTCACTTCAAGCACCCCTTCAAAATTCAGTCAAATTCAATGAATATTCTAGAAAGTTGGTTATTGGTGCTGTAGCGCCAGTTTGGGGCGCTATAGCGCTTAACAAACGATTTTTGCTCCATACAAAATTTTCCATTTTTGCTCCATTTTATCCAAATTTTCTCTAAATGTTTATTTCATGTACTTGAAACCAAAAACATGCAAAATACCTTCCTTTAAAGTGGAATATTATAAAAAATATGCATATAATGAACATGAAATGTAGACAAAAAAACAAGTAATTTTTAGGCAGATCAGACAACATCGCAAAAAATCTTCTTTAAAATGAATGAAAGTAGTGCAAAAAATATTATACATAAAGCGAGACAATAACACAACAAATCTCCTCCGAAAAGCACGCCAACATGTAACATTGCCCACAAAAGTCACTACAACAGCCTGGGAAATCTCCCCATAAAGCACAACAATAGTGCAGGAAATCTTCCATGGAAAACATGACAATAATGAAATAATGGAGCCCTATTGATTGCACAAACAAGTTGAGGGACTCCAACTTTTTGTTTATGGGAGCCACATTGATCACACAAGGAGGTCAGGGTACTCCAACATTTTTGTCATCTTTTTAGCCTATTAAAAGGCCAATAAATAAAATAATAAACTCAACAAATGTCCATAAATGATCAAAATTTAGTGCTTTTGTAGCACCCCCCCTGATCTCGATATGTTTTTATATGTAAGGACTTATGAAGTTGACACCAGCACTTGAAGATTTTAATCCTCGGTAATGATGCCAAAAAATTATTCCCAAGCTAAGTAAGATTTCAATTATATTTTTAAATAATAGGGATTCTACACAATTATACGTATCCTTATCAAGTAATATAGAGTTTTCTAATTAAGCCCTGAATATTGATCCCACTGAATCACGATAACTTTCAAGAGAAGTTCTAGTTTAGAATAACACGCCCTAACTTGGAAAGTCAATAAAGGTTTGGTTTTGATTATATCCTACAATTATAACTACAATGCTACTTCTACTCTTAAACTAAAATACTTAGTGAAAATTAGAAAGTGGAGTTTAATATATTAAAATTACCCTTCCTCATGTAATGAAGTTAGTGACATGCGTAAAAGTAAAACAAGTAGTGAGAGCTATTGTAACAAATAGAAACAATTATATTATTTACTCTCGGTCAAGTAATTAAAAGAACATTTGTTAATTCATAGTTTAAGAATCTTAAAGGCTGGTTAGGCATGAGAGATACTAGCTCTCCTTGTAAAGTCCCCTTGTCTCCTCACCAAAAGGCTAACATCAAGTACTAATACCTAAAACTAAGAACCAAATTAGGGGCTTTAGCCTATCACTCTAAAGTCATCTAATTTTACACCCATCAAAGATTATTTTCTTATTTATTTGCACCCAACCATACGAACTACAATCTCATCCATACAATCTCATGTGATTTTACCACAGTTGATTGAGACAACACCATCACAGATCTTACATGTTCTCACAAAAAATTTTAATATGCAAGTTGACAAAGTTTATATGTAAATGAAGAACAAATTAAAAACATTACAATGTTTTCTCACTCTCCTCAATTTTATATCCTACACATGCATACTAATTCATTATAAGAGGGAAGAGTAGAGAAAACTACTTATTACACATTGAGTAACAACAAGAACTTTCATTGAACAAGACTTTGAAACCATACAAACAAAGTACTAGATTCAAATCAAAATACAATGAAAATAATTTTCTTTGATATAAATTAAACTCTCCTTGTATAACATAAGCAATCCTTACAATCCTCTTAAAGAGCAAAGTGAAAAAAAAGAAGAAATCTCTCACTCTCTCTCTCTTTCTCTCTCACCTTATCGCCCCACTCGGGGCTCTCGCCCAAGCCTTCTTCTTCTTCTACGAGCCATCTTCTCCTCTTCCAATCAATTCAAGAGTGCTTTTAAAAACATTTCCAAGCCTTATATATAATTTCCCTAGAGGTGCTTAAGTGTCTGTTTAAAAATGTCCATATTCAATGAATCTTCCAAATAGTGCCTCAAATGTCTCTTCAAAAGTCTTCAAAAACCTCCTTATAACCACCCCAAATCCTTCTCTAAAGTCCCTTTTATCATTTCCAACAATGTTCCCAAGAGATACATGAAGAACCGCTTCAAAACTCATCCAAATCTGATGTATATTTTAGAAGTTATGTTGAAAATCGTCTTCGACATTTAAGCATTGATATTAAGTGCTTAAGTGCCCTCCTCTCTATCTGGTGGCTCCTAAGCTCCATGTTTGAGCGCTTAGTGATACACCTAAAATATATAATATTTTTATACATATTTTTTAGATATTGCACTTTAATAAAAGGTATTTGTGTGTTTTTCTTTCAGGTATAATCAAATGGATGAAGAATGCTAAGAGGAGTGAAAAAGGGTCAAATTTGGAGCAAAAATGAACTGGGGCACCTAAATGCTCAGGTCTAACTCCTAAGCACCAGGTACCCCACGCTTAAGCACCATAAGTAGTTATTTGATGATTCATTGAATTTAGACAAATTTTTGAAGAGTTCTTTGAAGTAACCCTTGGTAAAAATGTGGGAAATATTCAATGGACACAAAAATTCATTCAATTGGCTTTTGAGTAGGAAACTTTTGGAAGATTCATTGAATGAAGACACCTTTTTGAAGAGACACCAATGCATCCCTTTGGTTTTTATAAGAAAAGACTTAGATTTTCCAAGATAAAGGGCCACCCATCAAATTTTACAGCAATCATCCATCCAAGTAACCGCCCATCGCCGCCGCTACCGACGACTTTCATTTTCTTTTTTATTTTGATTGTTGGTTTGTATTGTGAGTGAAGCAAGAGAATTCAAAGTAACTTCAAGACATTTGGTGGAGAGGATTTGAGATAAGTGTTTATCTTTGTGACTACACTTGGTTTTAATCTAGATTTCTTATTTGTGTGCATGATTTATATATTTAAACTCATCTGTGGTTGTGTTTTCTCCATGGATTCTAAGTAGGTTTTTTATCTTTTTCCTTAAAATGATAAGTGATTAAGTGTTTAAAGAAAATTGTGTGAAGTATTAAACTTCAATGTTGGAAGAAGTTGTGATGATTTGAAACCATGTATTTCATTTACCTCTTGATTTAGCCAATTAAGATGTTAATACCTGTTGTGAGAACATGTAAGATCCGAGATGGTATTGTCTCAGTCAATAAATGGTTAGAATCACATATTGATTTCATGAATAAAAATGTATTTCATGGGGTTAAGTGCAAATAGATAGGGAAATAAACTTTTCAAAGGAGTAGAATTAGAGGACTTTAGAGTGACAAGCTAAAGTCCCCAATTTGATTTTTAGTTTTAGGTTTTGATACAAGATGTTAGCCGTCAGGTGGAGGGAGAAGAGGGAACTATAGAGTGAGAGCTATTATCTTTGCTACCTAACCGGTCTTCAAGACTATTCCAACTATAGATTAGTCAATGTTTGTTATAGCATCTCTAATGAGGGTAAAGAATATAATTGCTCACATTTGGCACAACACATTTAGCATACTTCCAAAACATAATTTTTAGACTTATTATTGATTCATGATAATGAGAAAAATATTTTACTTATATAGCCTCCATCTTGCAAATATTTAGTTAAGTTAATTAGTTGCTCAGTTTATTTTCATAAAAAATATTAAAAAAAGAATCAAATTTTCATTCATATCATAGCATCTTAAGTTTAAGTAAGAATATTTTGCTAAGTAGATTTTTGTCATCTAAATTTTTTATTTTATTAAGTGCATGTTGTTATTCTTCCCTGTTGGTTCAATATTCATGGCTTAATAAAAAAGTCTTATATTACTTGATAACGATATATATATTTGTGTAGTATCCAATATTTAATTATTATAATTTATATTCTTATTCATTTCATAGTTGAAAACTGGCATTACATGAACCAAAGGGCATTCTTCTAAAAGCAAAAGTACCATAAAGACTGGTAAACATTGATTTCTCTTAATCCTTAGGAGATATTTGAATTTGATGATAACCAGCATATCCATCCAGAAAACAAAAGTATTTATGCTCAGCTAGTCTATTCAGCATTTGATCTAGAAAGGGTAATGGAAAATGATCTTTCCTAGTGACAAGTTTTAATTTTTTATAATCAATGCATATTCACCACCCTATAACTTGTCTAATAGGTATTAACTCATTATGTTCATTTACATTTACAATTACTCCTCCTTTCTTAGGAATGCAATGAATTGGACAAACCAATGCACTCTCTAAAATAGGGTAGCTAATTCTAGCATCGAACCACTTTAAAATTTCTTTCTTTACAACTTCTTTCATAACATGATTCAATCTCCTTTGCGGATCAGCCTTGGTTTGCATTTCTCTGCCATATGAATTTTATGCATACAAATTGAAGGACTGATCCTTTAATATCAGCAATTGTTCATCCAAAAGCTTTCTTAAATTTTTTGAAAATTTTCATCAACCTTTTTTCTTCTTCCATTTTTATTTTTAAGGAAATTATAACTGGTAAAGTAGAGGAATCTCCTAAAAAGGCATATTTTAAATGATAAGTAACTTCAACTCTAGTTATGGAGGTTTTCAATAGATGGACAAAATGATTTATCTTTGTCTATCGTGTCCAAAACTTCAAAACTTTCTCAAACATAGTTTGATATTTCCTTAAAAAGATCTTCAGATTGATTTAATTCCCTTCTTGCTCGTGTTTCAAATCTTTTTCTTCAGATTTTTCTTGATAGGTAGTTCTAAAATGGCATTCACTTAGATATCTTATAACATCCATCCTGTAGCATTCATTATCTTTACCTTTTGCAGGGTATTTCATTGATTTTAAAATGTTAAAAGTAACAGTTTGATCATTGGCGTACATTATTAATTCCCCTTTCTCCACATCTATCATTACTCTTCCTGTGGCTAGGAAAGGTCTCTCCAAAATGACAGATATCTCTTTATCTTCCTCCTTATCTAGCACAATGAAATCAACAGAAAAGATAAATTGATCCACTTTCATTAGGACATCTTCTATAACTCTTTTAGGGTATGTTATCGAACGATCTGCTAACTGCAAAGTTACAGTAGTAGGGGTTATTTCTCCTAATCTCAATCTTTTAAATATTGATAATGGCATAAAGTTAATGTTTGCACCTAAATCACATAAAACTTTCCCATTAAATTTGTCTCCTGTTGCACATGGAATTGTAGAGGTAGCAAGATTTTTAAACTTTTCAGGAAGCTTCTTCTGAATTATCGCATTACACTCCTCACTAAGTACAACAGTCTCATTATCTTCAAACTTCCTTTTTTTGTTGAGAATATCCTTCATAAACTTTACATAGCTCGATGTTTGTACTAAGGCTTCAACAAATAGAATATTAATTGTAAGCCTCTTAAATATTTCCAGAAATTTTGAAAATTATTTATCCAACTTTTGCTGACAAAGTCTCTATGGAAATGGAGGTTGTGGTTTTTCCAAATCAATTTGTAGTGGAGAAATAGGTCCCTCAAAATCTTTTGGAGCATCCTCTTTTGATTCTTCAATTACTTCTCTCTCTACTTCAATTTCTTTTTAAACCCAACCTTCTAAATCTCTTCCGCTTCTAAGTTGAACGGTTTTTACTTGTTCTTTATTCTGGTCTTTTGGATTTGATTCAGTATTACTAGGAAGTGTTTCTTGGGATCTATTACTTAATGAATTTTCTTTTTGCCTATGTTGATTCTCAATATTTTTAATTGTAGCTCCTTAACTTTGTAATTGATTTCCCATTTGTAACACCACTTCTTCTATAGACAACTTCTTCTCCTTAAACTGTGTATTACTATTGAAACCTATAGGATAAGTAGATCTATAATTATTATTCCCTTGGTTGTTCCAGTTTCTCAATGGGTTTCCTTGGTTGTGCCCCCATTGTTGATTATTACCACCCGAATTATTATTCCAGTTAAAGTTGGGATGGTTCATCCAACCTGGGTTATAATAATTTGAATATGGGTTATTCTGCTTATTATTTATGGCTTTCAAAGTTTTTAATGATGCTTGAGAATCTACCATTTGGCTTAATGAATTCTCTTTAATAATGGAAATTGGTTGAGAAAAATTCATTCCAAATTTGTCTAACTTCCTTGAAATTGCAGCAACTTCATTTTCTAACATGGTAAATGTATTGGTTTCATGAATATTGGCTACTTTCTTAGGATTTATCCTCTCAGAAGGCCGTTGAAATTTATTGGTAGTAATTTCTTCAATTAAATCATAAGAATCTTGAAATGGTTTTGACATAAATGAACCACCACCAGCGTCATTGATAATTGATCTAAGAGATCCAACTAATCCATTATAAAAAGTTTGAATTATTAACTAATCTGGTATAGCAGGGTGTAGATACTTTCTTAAGAGTTCTTTAAATCTTTCCCATGCTTCATAAATAGATTCCCCTTCAAACTGATTAAAAGATGTAATATTATTTCTAAGCTTTGCAATTTTGATGGTGGAAAATATTTAGCAAGGAATTTTTGTGCTAAATCACCTCAAGTTCTGATAGATCAAGGTGCTAACGAATTCAACCACATCTTAGCTTTATCCCTCATCTGATACACCATCATATTTAAATGTAGCGCACAATTCTAGAAAATTGGCAAGATGTAAATTTGGATGTTCAGTTGGTGATCCCCCAAATTAATTATTTGATACCATTTGGATAATAGCAGGTTTAAGCTCAAATGAATTATCCACTGTAGTAGATTTTTGAATACTACAATGAAGTTCATCAACAATAGGGTTGGCATAATATCTTAAAGGTCTAAAATCTTGATGAATTTTAGCATTTTGATTATTTTGGTCTATCATTTCTGTATTTTTTTATTTTTCAAAATTTATAATTTTTTTTAATTTTCTGATTTTTCTAATTGTTCTTTTAATTCAAAATTGTTGAGCACTTGTCCTTCAGAACTTGAACCACGCATACACTAACATAAAATAAAATAAAATAAAATAAAATAAACAAAATGAAAGAATATAAGATAAGATAAAAAGTTTAAATAAGACATTCTAAAAATTAAAATTTGCTTTTAAAATCAATTTCTCCCCCGCAATGGCACCAAAAACTTGATCCCTGGATACTGCTAATATGCACTGTACAACAATAATTCAGATTATATTTCACTTATATTTCCTTAATTTGCAACAAGACCAAAAACTTGATCCTGAAGAAAAATAAGAATTTAACTTTTAATTTATATATATTAGGATACTACGCAAGTATACATATCGTTATCAAGTAATATTGGACTTTTTGATTAAGACCTGAATATTGAACCCACAGGGAGAATACACATTATGCACTATTGAACGACAAACTTTCTATTTTTAATAAAAATACAATTATCTAAACTAAAGATGATTTTTGTAGTAATGAAGATTTAAATAGTTTTGGTATTTTCAATATTTTGATAGAACAATAAAAAATTAAAAATATAACTAGAGTTTTTGTAGAAGAAAAGCAGTAAATATTAAAATATCTTTCTTCTTGTTTTGAATCAGTAGTAAGTATAGGAATTCTATTGTGGAAGTATGTAAATTATGTTGTGCCAAATAAGAGTAATAATATTCTTTACCCTTACTAGAGATGTTATAAAGAACATTGGCTAATTTAAAGTATGAATAGTTCTGAAGACCGGCTAGGCAAGGAAGATATTAGCTCTCACTCTAGAGTTCCCTTGATCCCCTCCACCTGGGGGCTAAAATCTCATATCAAAACCTAAAACAATAAACTAAGTTGGGGGCTTTAACATGTCACTTTAAAGTCCTCTAACTCTACACCCTTAAATGAATATTTCCTTATTTTTTTGCACTTAATCATATGAACTACATTCTCATTCAAACGACCTCATATGATTCTTTCCAATTGGTTACTGAGACAATACCAGCCCGTTTCTTACATGTTCTCACAACAAATTTTAACATCTGGATTGGCCAAATCAAGAAGTAATGAAGTACATGGATTTAAATCATCACAACTTCTTCCATCATTGAAGATCAATACTTTCCACAATTTTTGTCTAAAACTTAATTACTTATCATTTTAAGAAGGTAAAGAAAACTACTCAGAATCCATGGAGAAAACAAAACCACACTTTAGTTTAAAAGAAGAAATAATTGTCAAACCAACAACAAGTCTCAATTAAAATTAAAAGTAGTCTCAAAATAAAAAGATAAAAACTTATCTCAAGTCCTCCACCAAACTCTTGAAACTCCTTTCATTCTCTTCACTTTACAATCACTCAAAATAAAAAAACAAAATGGATAAAATAAAAGTAAAAGTGGTGCCTGAAAATCTCTTTGAAGTAACTCCCCAAATGAGAACTTTCAAAAATTTCCAATACTTTCAGGACTCACACTTTTTCAGACCTTTTCAAGACACTTTTCAAAGTCTCAATCTTCCTTCTTTTATAATTTTCCAAAAGTTGTCTTGGTTTCTCTTCAAAATATGTCTAGATTTAATCTAATTCCCCAAGAGATGCATCCTTTTGTGATAATTTTTATTCATGGTGGTTATAACGACCTATTAAGCCAATGGGTGCCTCAAAAACCTCTTCAAAATTCATAGAAACCAAATTTATTCATCCAATAACTTCCACTGGTGCTTAAGCGTGGGGCCTCTGGCGCTTAGGCGCAGCCTTCTTTGTTTAACTGATGCTTAAGTGTCGGATCTGGCTCTTAGGCGCCACAATTCTTTTGCATATTTTTCACATTTTTGCTCAAAATTTGATCTTTTTTCACTCCTTTAAGCATTTTCACCATTTTTACCAGTATCTGCAAGAAAAACACAAAAAAACCTTCCATTAAAGCGCAATATCTCAAAAATAAATGTAAAAATGTGTCTAAAAATACTATATATTTTAGGTGTATCAAAGCTCTTGAATAAATGCCAAGCTATGTAAAGTTTATGAAGGATATTCTTAACAGGAAAAGGAAGTTTGAAGATAATGATACTGTTCACCTGGAGAGGACTGCAGTGCTATAATTCAAAAAAAGATTCCTGAAAAGTTTAAAGATCCTGGTAGCTTTACAATTCCATATGCAATAGGAGACAAATTTTATGGGAAAGCTTTATGTGATTTATGAGCAAGCATGAACCTTATGCCATTATAAATATTTAAAAGATTGGGATTTAGAGAAATATCCCCTATTACTGTAACTTTGTAGTTAACAGATTGGTCAATAATGTATCCTAAACGAGCTATAGAAGATGTCCTAGTGAAAGTGGATCAATTTATCTTTCATATTGATTTTATTGTGCTAGATGTGGATGAAGATAAGGAGATGCCTATCATTTTGGAGAAACATTTCCTAGCCATAGAAAGAGCAATGATAGATGTGTAGAAAAAAGAATTAAATATGCACGTCAATGATCAAATAGTAACATTTAATATTTTCAAATCAAGGAAATACCTTGCAAAAGGTAAATATGATGAATGTTATAGAATGTATGTGATAAGATATTTAAGTGAATGTCATTTCAAAGCAACTTATGAAGAAAAATCTAAATTTAAAGAGTTGGAACACAAATAAAAAGAGGAATTAGGTCAATATGAAGATTTATATAAGGAAGATTCAAATTATGCTTGAGAAAGTTTTAAAGTTTTGGACACGACAAAAAAAGAGGCAACTTTATGTCCATCAACTAAAAAACCTCCTGAGCATGAGTTGAAGTTGCATCCTAAACATTTGAAGTATGCCTTTTTAGGTCATTCCTCTACATTACCTGTTATAATTTCCTCAAAATTAACTACAGAAGAGGAAGAGAGTTTGATGAAAACTTTAAAGAGTTATAAGAAAGCCTTTAGATGGACAATTACTGATATAAAAGGAATCAGTCCTTCAATTTATATGCATAGAATTCATATGGAAGAGAACTGCAAACCCAAGGATGATCCTCAAAGGAGATTGAATCTTATTATGAAAGAAGTTGTTAAGAAAGAAATTTTAAAGTTGTTGGATGTTGGAATTATCTACCCTATTTAAGATAGTCATGAGTTGGTCCAATTCACTACGTTCCTAAGAAAGGAGGAGTGACTGTGACTTTAAATGAACATAATGAGTTAATAACAACAAGACAAGTCACAGGATGGAAAATGTGAATTGATTATAGAAAATTAAATCTTGCCACTAGGAAAGATCATTTTCTACTACCCTTTCTAAATTAACTGTTGGATAGACTAGCTCGGCATAAATACTTTTATTTTATGGATGGATATACTGATTAATATCAAATACAAATAGCTCATGAGGATCAAGAGAAAATAACTTTTACCAGTCCTTATGGTATATTTGCTTATAGAAGAATGTTCTTTGATTTATGTAATGCACCTGTAACATTTCAAAGATGTATGATGGCTATTTTTTTGGATTTAATTGAAAAAGGGATTGAAGTTTTTATGGATGATTTTTCAATGTTTGGAACATCATTTTAATCATGTTTAAAACATTTATCAAAAGTTCTTAAATGCTGTGAAGAAATAAATTTAGTCCTTAATTGGAAAAAATATCAATTTATGGTAGCAGGATGAATAGTTTTAGGACATCAAATTTCAGAAAATGGTATGGAAGTAGACTCTGTAAAAATTCAAATGATCGTTAATTTACCGCACCCAGCAAGTGAGAAGGAAATTAAGAGTTTTTTAGGATATGTTGGATTCTACAAACAATTTATTAAAGACTTTTAAAAAATTGCCAAGCCTCTATCGCATAATGAGTTCCTAAAAGCATTTAAATTATTAAAAAAAACTAGTCACTGCACCAATTATTATTTCACCAGATTGGAAAAAAACCTTTTAACTTATTGTGTGATGCTAGTGATTATGCTATTGGATTTGTTTTAGGACAAAAACATGATAAAATTTTCAAAGTTATCTACTACGCTAATAGAACTCTTAATGAGACTCAAATTAAATATACCACAACTGCGAAAAAATTATTAGTTGTAGTATATGCTTTTAATAAATTTAGATCATACTTAATTGGAACTAAATGTATTGTGAATACATATTATTCTTTTATTAAGTATTTATTGAAAAAGAAGGATGCAAAACCAAGATTGATAAGATGGGTACTTCTTTTGCAAGAATTTGACTTTGAATAGAAGATAAGAAGGGATTTGAGAATCAAATTGATGATTATTTGTCCAGACTTGAATTAGAAAAACCACTCAGTTTTGAAAAAGAGATTAATGAACATTTTCCAGATGAAGAATTGTTCAATGTTAATGAGTGGCGTGTTCCATGGTATGTCGACATTGTGAATTTCATTCTTAGTGATATTATACCCTATGGAATGACATACCAACAAAAGAAGAAATTCTTATCTGAAGCTAAGAATTATTTTTGGGATAACCCATTTTTATTAAACAAGGAAATGATCTAAGTATTTAAAGATGTGTGTCATTAGAAGAAAATTATGAAATTATCCAAAAATAACATAATTCTGATTTTGGGGGATATAATGGTGTTCATAAAACAACATCCAAAATTTTACAATCTGGATTTTATTGGTTTACAATCTTTAGAGATGTTAATGCTTATATCAAAACTTGTGATCGATATCAACAAGTAGGCAATATTTCTAGGAGGAATGAGATGCCCCTCAATTATGTATTAGAAGTTGAGATATTTAATATTTGGGGATTACATTTCATGGGACCATTTATACCATCTTTCAAAAATTTATATATATTGTTAGCAGTAGATTATGTATCCAAATTGATAGAAGTTGTTTCTTTACCGCAATGTGATGCTCAAAGTGTTGCAATTTTTGTAAGAACGAATATATTTTGTAGATTTGGGATGCCAAGAGTAATCATAACTGACGGGAGAAGTCATTTCAGAAATGCAATAATGGAGAATCTATTAAGGAAATATCATATTAACCATAGAATTGATACTGCTTATCATCCTCAGACAAGTAGTTTGGTTGAAATATCCAATCGTGAAATTAAAAGAATATTGAAAAAATTTATGAATCTAACTAAAATGGATTGGTCAGTCAAACTTGATTATGCTTTGTGGGATTATAGGTTTGCATACATAACTCCTATAGGAATGTCCCCATACACGCTAATATTTAGGAAACTTATCACTTACCAATTTAACTTGAGCATAAAGCATATTGGGCTATTAAAGAGTTTAATTAAAATTTAAAGGATGCTGGCGAGAAAATGTTATTGTAATTAAATGAGCTTGAAGAGATAAGGAATGAATCTTATGAAAGTGCTAAGATTTACAAAGAAAAGATGAAAATGTGGCATGATCGGAGGCTTCTTAACAAAAATTTCAGCCAGGGCAACAAGTTTTGCTTTACAATGCAAGATTAAGATTATTTTCAAGCAAACTTAAGTCCAGGTGGATGACCCATTTTTTGTGATGAAAGTTTATCCCTATGGAGCTATGGATATCAAAGATCCTAAGACTGATAAAATACTCAGTGAATGGTCACGGGCTGAAATCTTTTTTTTAGGTGACCAACTTAGATTAAATAATTTTATGATGTTGGGTCAACCAGAATAAACACTGGTTACGTTAGGCTGACGGTGTTAAACCAAGTGCTTTATGGGAGGCAACTCATAGTTATCGGCGTGTTTATTTTTATTATTAAGTTGTTGTGTGTGATTTAAGAAATTCTTTTACTATGTTTTATTATATAATGAGTTAGTGATTATTTTAAGACCTTAAAAGATGACTTAGACATGTTAGAATGAGTTTTTGGACGTTAAGTTGGCCTGTGCTAAATTGAGCACAGCGCCTAAGCGCGCCAGTATAAAAACATGTGCAAATTTCAGTTTTGAGAAGTTGTAACTGAGAATTAGTAAGCTTTGACATGGGAGGCAGTTCTAGGAAGTGCTTAGGAGTTATAGGAGTTTAGAGCCTATAAATAGAAGGGTATGAAGAGAAATCTCACCACACTTCCATTTAACCCTAAAATCTAAGTGAAAGAGATAGAGTTTTGAAAAAATGTCATCTTAAGACAGTGATTTGAAGAAGGAGGAGGAGGCAATAAGAAACAACTTTATTAGTCAGAGTGCGCAAGAGTTATACAATGGTTTCCTCACTGTTAGTATCGAAGGGATTGCAGAGAAAATCACTAAAATTGAGGCTAATGTGGCTTTAATTGAAGCAAAAGTGATGGAAGTTAATGTGCATCTGGATCATATGGGATGGAAACCTAAGATGTTGTTTAGCCATACTAGTTTTATAGAAGAAACAGACAAGGCTATGTATCTGAAGAACAAGTGGATTGAAGAAGATTCAACCAGAGTTATTAATCACCATCCGTTCTTTCATATATACATTCCAAATGCTAAAGGAGAGGCTATTGATATGTCAGGATTCGTTCCATTAACTTGAGAAAGTAATTATGTTTGTTGTTTGATGTTTGTGTGTTTAGTGTTTGTTGTTAATGTTAATTGTATTTAGTATGTTATATGTTAAAATTGTCTAGTGTTTGTATTAGGAATTTTCTCATCCGAGACTATTTGGATTGAGAATATATGTATGTGAAAATGTTTGTAATCATTCATGAATGAATATAAGTGTTTTGTTTGTGTAAAATTTTGTATTATTGTGTGTTGAATCGAATTAGTTAAGATTGGTGAATCTTGAGTAAGAGGAGAGTTAAGAGCGAAGGAAAAAGTAAATAAAGTGTTATGAGGTCATATAGGGTTGGATGACTTAAGCTAGGGAATATAGGGCATATATTTCACTTAAATTGGAAAAATCAAAATTTGTGCACTGGCGCCTAAGCGCCAAGATCTGGGCTTACGTGTTGCCTAAACCGAGAGACAGGTGCCTAAGCACTGAACCATTCACGCTTAAGCGTCAGTTCACGAAAACCTATTCATGAACGGTTTTAAGTGAAAAATCAGTCCAAAAACACCATTATCGCACCTTATCATCGCCTTCAACCCCAAGATTTTGTGATTTCTAAGCTAGGGCTTACCTTATTTTGAAGATTTCTTGGAGATTTTGAGCAAAAATTGTTAGATTTGATATCCTTGAGGTAAGAGCTTCACTTCTATCCAAAAATTTTTTATTTTCACCATGTATTTTTAGCACATTCATGAGCTACCCGAAAATCACTATTCATGGTGAAAATTTGAGAAAAATTTATGGAAAAAGCATGAATTTGTTAGTTTAAGCTTTTAGGAGTTAAGTTTAGTAATTTGGAGTTGAATGTGGAATTTATTTTTAATTTTATATACTTTTTAGAAATGATGCCAAGAACGAAGAGGAGTAAGGGGAAGGCTCCATTCGATTCAAACAAGTTTTTCAATTTGATAGCTCTTGATCAATATAGTGATGCGCTACAATCGAGAAAGTTGATTCATGGGCGTTGTTTTATTTGTATGGGATGAGCTGTTGAAGATTTAATTGTTCGCTGTCAGTGGGAGCGGTTCTGCTGTTTTTCTGCTGTCATTTTTATTGTGCGGGAGTTCTATGTGAATCTTTCTGAAGCTGAAGAAGAAGGAGTCATGGTGAGGAGGAAGACAATGCCTTTTGCCTCTGAGGTAATTAATCAGTGTTATCAATTGTCCCGATTACTTTGTGTTTTAATTTGAATTATAGTCCAACGGAAGAGGAGTTAGACGAGATTATTTCATCTTTAACTGCTGGAAGAGGGTTATGGAAGATTACAAATAAAAGAAGAGTAAACTTTTCTGCTTCAAAGTTGGATGCCACTACAAAGGCATGGCATTATTTTATTTATGCTCATCTGCTTCCTACTAATCATTTGAGTGAAGTGACTTGAGATCAAGAAACCTTGAACTATTGCATTCAACAGTTCAAGCCTATTTATATTGGAGCTTTGATTCATTGAGTTATTACCAGTTCTGTCGTTGCTACTGCTACTGCCGGTTTGGGATTTGCATCCTTGATCATTTCTTTATGGGAGCAAGTTGAAGTTAGATTTGATAGCTGGGAGGAGATTTTACAGCCACTAAAGCCCATTACCATTGTGAATGTGAAATCTTATTCACATCATTCTATTTTTGGCTGGAGGGGTAGATTCTCTAGTAGTTTTACTGCTTTGACGTCGCGAGCGTCTACTTCACATGCTTCTACATCATGAGATCAGACTTCTAAATCTGATTCTCAATCACAGCTATTACAGAGGATTTTGAATAATGTCATTTATACCAATGAAAAGGTGTCAAACTTAGAACATTTTATAGAGCATATAGATGGGTATATGAAGAGACAAAGTGATTATGAGGGTGAATTTAACTTAACTATGGAAAACCCTATGAGAGGGAACCAAGAGATTGTATTTCCTCAACACCCCAGATATCCGCCATACGAGCCTGCAACTATTTGACGTAGTGACGATAGTTATGCAGAGGATGAGGATGATTAGTTTAAATCAATAGTTTTTTTTTATTTATAGTTTATATGTTGTTGTGAATTGTTGATAGTACAGTTGTTCTATATCTTTTGGTTGTGTTTTCAGTTGTTATTGTTGAAACTTAGTTTTTGCTATGATCGTACATTACAGTGATGTATTTGTGTTTTATTAGTAGTTAATATGTATATGTTGTAGTAATTGTGTTAACTGTGTTATTTATTATAGTTAGTTAGTTTGTGCTGAACTTAATTCTGGATCTTATGAAGGTTTAGAATATAGCTAACTTCTTACTTAAAAGTTGCATGTTTAAAATTTTCAATTTACTACCTGTTAGTTTTCTTTATATTACAGTCATGTATGTTTTTTAGTGTGATTGTTTGTTTTTATGTTATACTTCACTGCATCAAAGTCCAATGAATTTCTACATGTTAAGTAAACTAAAATTTGATCAATTTAATTTTTTTACTCCTGTTATTATTTTTTGTACTTGTATATTTAGGATGTAAAAATTCCTGTAGAATGTTATTTTAAATTTTCATTCCTGCCAATATTTAAATGATGCTAAAACGTTTAATTTTTATTAAAAATTTAAGTTTGGTGGGAGAATGAAAAATTTTCCAAAAACTTGAAATTTATTTGTTCTCAAATGTATTTCAAATAAATTTGATTTTGATTTGAAGAAAAATAATCATGTATATGAAGTTATATTAGGGAAGTAAAATTTTGAATTTAGAAATGAGCAAAAGAATTTTGTTAAAATTTATAGTAATAAAGAAAAACTTAAAGTTAATTTTTTTTAGTGTGGAAAATGCTAAATATAGTGTAGCTATTTTTAGTAGGAAAAATTATATTTTTAAAAAATTTAGATGATTTAGATTTTTATTTTCAAAACTTAAATTTCTTTTATTGAAAGTAATTTTCAAAATCTTTATTATGTTTTTAAGTGAAAGGAAAATATCAACTCTTTGCTTTAGGAAAGGAAGAGTGTGATTCAAAATCATTAAAGGCCTATCTAGATATAGCAATCCTTGCTCGAGGAAAAGAAAAAGAAAAAGAAAAAAAGAAAAAAAAAAATTGAAAAAGGGAGGAGAATTTTGAGGGTTAGTGCCTAATCAAAAATTGGTTCCACATTTGATCTTTCTAAAGTATAAGACTTGAGAAACTCTTAAGCTTAAGAATATAATACAGTAAGTAAAATTATGCTTAATAAAAAATTTTAAGTGGACATGATAAAAAACATAAACTCTATTTTTGGAGAATCTAAAATATTTCTGAATTAGATAGAAACTCATATTATCATATTTCTTAACATTAAAATTTTCTAAACTTTAAGTTGGTCTCATTTACTAATATTTTTTTTTAAATTGGACTACTATATTTCTACATCAAAATTTTTGTAACTCCTAAAGAAACTCATATACATCATCTACTTATGTTGGTTTTTAAAGATTGAAGGGTTACTTGAGGACAAGTAACATGTTAAGTTTGGGGGATTTTGACACACCTAAAATATATAATGTTTTTATACACATTTTTATACCTATTTTTGAGATATTGCGCTTTAATGAAAAGAATTTGTATGTTTTTATTTTATGTATAGTCAAATGGATGAAAAATGCTAAAATGAGTGAAAAATAGTCAAATTTGGAGCAAAATGAAGAAAGGTGCAAAATTGAACTGGGGCGCCTAAGTGCACAGGTCTGACGCCTAAGCGTCAGAGGCTTGCGCCGAAGTGTCAGGTGCTCCGCACTTAAATGCTAGAAGTATTTATTTGATTGCTCATTGAATTTAGATGAATTTTTGAAGAGGTTTTTGAAGCAACCCTTGGTAAAAACGTGGGAAATAACCCATGGACAAAAAAATTCATTCAATTGGCTTTTAAGGAGGCAAATTCTAGAAGATTCATTGAATGGAGACACCTTTTTGAAGAGACACCAAGGAATCTCTTGGATTTTCAGAAGAAAAGACTTAGATTATCCAAGAGAAAGGGTCAGCCACCCATCATATTTTACAACCATCATCCATCCAAGTAACCGTCGCCGTCGCCGGCCACTTTCATTTTCTTTTTATTGTAAGTGTTAGTTTGTATTGTGAGTGAAGGAAGAGAATTCAAAGGAACTTCAAGACATTTGGTGGAGAAGATTTGAGATAAGTGTTTATCTTTGTGACTACACTTGGTTTAATCTAGATTTCTTGTTTATGTGAATTATTTCTACTTTTAAACTCATGTGTGGTTGTGTTTTCTCCATGGATTCTGAGTAGTTTTCTTTATCTTTTTTTCTCAAAATGATAAGTGATTAAATGTTTAAAAAAAGTTGTGTGAAGTATCAAACATCAATGTTGGAAGAAATTGTGATGATTTGAAATCTTGTACTTAATTCACCTCTTGATTTGGCCAATTAAGATGTTAATATTTGTTGTGAGAATATGTAAGATCCGAGATGATATTGTCTCAGTCAACAAATGGTTAAAATCACATATTGATTTCATGAATGAAAATGTAGTTCATGGGGTTGAGTGCAAATAAATAAAGAAATAAACTTTTCAAAGGTGTAGAATTAGAGGACTTTAGAGTTACAGGCTAAAGCCCCAAATTTGATTTATAAATTTAGGTTTTGATACAAGATGTTAGCTCCCATGTGGAGAGAGAAGAGGGAACTCTAGCGTGAGAGCTAGTATCTTCTCTACCTAATCGGTCTTCAATACTATTCAAAC